>JARJLF010000210.1:0-291778 GCA_029378395.1 Mycena leptocephala | reverse complement strand
TCCGTGATAATTGGCAGCGCCGCAGGGAGCTACAGCTGCCACGGTTGCCTCACGGCCGTAATGACAAGTGGGCGAGTCGCCATGCACAGCATCCAGAACTTCGAGTTCAACTTCCCATTGTCGCCGTCTTGAGATTTCCAGACATAGCCGGTATCGCGCATCCACGTGATCTTTGATGTCTTTTGATGTCCTATACGCGCCCGCACAGGCCCCCAGTCACTACCTATTAGGTCCCTCCGCTTTTCAGCCAAAAATCTCGCTGTTTTACTCTGTTTTGAGCAACATTTGGCCCAAAATAAACCAAAAATTCTTTCCAATGGTTTCAGAAGCACCTTTGGAGTGAATGCTTGATTTAGGTGTGTTTCCTCGCGAAATGCGCTCCAGCTAGCCCTCGTCTCGGTTCTCACCAGAAGCAAAATCGACCTATCCTGCCCTGTAACACTCAAAAGAATTCTCGCGCTCCGCGCGATTTACTCGATGCGGACGGACCTTGACCCATTGGAAGCCGATTTACTCTATTTTGCGACCGGAGGTGGCGGTCATTTTGAGGCCGTTATTTACTCTATCGTGGAGGGATCTGACAGGTAGTGACCGGGGGCCTGCGCGCACGCGCAAATTGTTTGAATCCCGATGCGGTCCTTTTGCTCCCTTTTCCTTGGTTTCGAATCTCCCGCATCTCTCGTCCTTCTGATTGGTGGTCTACTCATCTTCTGTCACAGGAGCTTCCATCTGTTTAATTCACCAGGGATTCAATCATAGCCTTCCGATGTTCCGTTCGTTGGAGATGTCTGTTCGAGGGTACGCCGACTACTCAGGTAGAATCCCCAGACTGGTGCTTCGGCGCCGCGCAGTGCCGAAAGGACGGCATATGGAGGATGTGTGGATCCCTTGCTTTACGCTCCATCCGCACCATGACTGCCGGTGAGAAACGAATCTTCCCCTGAGTTGTTTGTTCCTGTGCCTGATGGGCTCGTTATTTTTGCTTTCAAGGTCCCAATCGTGGATGGGCCCTGGGGTAGCGGTGTTACTGTGTGCGAGATTCATCTTTGTGCCTGGAACCGACAACTGGACAGTTGACTGATCCCACAACTACTACATGTACATTCGGTCCCTCAAATCAACACCCAATCCGATGCCAAGATCTTTCGCTCGGAAAAAACATCTTGTCCCAAGCTTCTTTCCCCGCTGACGTGTAATTCATCCGATACTCCTTGATTCTCCGCAGCGTGGTCTTCTGTGGCGCATAGATATAGAGCGATGGAGTAGCCCCCACAGCTGTCGTTCTCACAATGCCCACAGTCCTGCAATATACTGTTATCGCTGCCAATGCTCTTCAAGACCTGGGGAAAGCAGCCCAAATCCCTTTCGTTGGCACTGTTTGCAGTCTGACTCTTGCAGTCGTTCTGCTCATCGAGGTCGGCTAATGGCAGTAATGATTGGTTACATTGACTCACAACAGTCATTTAGAATACCAAATCACAGAAGGAACAGTGCCTCCGGATGGTCGAGGATATTCATCTTGTGCTCTGCACATTGATGGGTCTTTGCATCGACTCAGAAAACATTGCTTCGCCCCAGCTGCTTGAACATATTGCGGAATATGCTCAGTGTGTACTTTACCGAAAGGAAATTTTGTGATCTTAATCCAATTCAGGACCCTTCAGAAGTTCCATGCGTGTCTCAAGGCGCAAAAAGAACTAAGAAACTTGAAGCGCCTGTTCAAGCAGGGTGAAAACACCCGGCAATTGACTATTTGTAAACAAGAGCTCAGCAATGCGTGTGATATCTTCAGGGTTTGTCTGTGGAAGGATTTTTGATAGCAAGGCTAACTTGCTTGAAAGATGAACTATAGAGCCGGGGTGGCAAGCGCTCTGGTGGAGTCAAATGTCAACACAGAACGGAGGCACCAAGAGCTTCTTGAACTCATCTCAACTCAGAGCGAATCAGTGGAGACTGGATCATCCGTACGTCGACTGCCTTTCCAATGCAGGTTTGCAGATCTGAGGGTCACCCAACATAGATCAGGGGAAGCATGTTGAATTCCAGGCGAGTGCCCTGATGCAATGATGTAATGTAGCATAACTCATGTTAATCCACGCAGTTCTGGCTCTTTTTCCCTACTTCCAGGCACCCCGAAAATATTCCATGGCAGAGTCTCTGAACTCAGTGACCTTGTTTTGAGTCTTATCACAGACTCTGCCCGTGTAGCTATCCTCGGTCCGGGAGGTATCGGAAAGACAACTCTTGTAACAGCAGCCCTGCATCATCCAGTGATTATGCAAAGATATCCCACTCAGCATTTTGTATCTTGCGAATCCACAAATACCAGTTTTGAGCTGGTGTCCCTGCTGGGCTCACATCTGGGGTTGGAGAATTCCAGACAGCTTTCCCAGGTTATTGTCCAGCACTTTCAGCAGTGTGGTCCATGCCTGTTGGTACTGGACAATTTTGAAACCCCATGGGAACCATCACACTCTCGAAGCAAAGTTGAGAACTTTCTCTCGGCCCTGACGGAAGTCCCTAACCTGGCATTGTTGGCAAGTCCAGTTGTAATAATTTTAGTCCCTTGGATGCTCACCCTGTGGTAGATCACAATGCGTGGTGCAGAAAGACCAGGGAAAGTCAAGTGGACTCGACCATTTCTTCCTCCCCTTGAACCACTATCAGTAACTGCCTCACGTCAAATATTCATCGAAGTAGCAGAAGAGCCGGCCACCGGAGACGAAACTGCCCTCGATGAGCTGCTGCAGCTGTCAGGAAGTCTGCCCTTGGCCGTCAGTCTGCTGGCCAATGTAGTGTCCTTTGAAGGCTACTCAGGAGCTTTGTCTCGTTGGCATGAGGAGAACACGACTCTGCTCTCCGATGGCCACAACAAGAGCTCCAATCTTGAGAAGTCTATTGTTCTATCACTCAATGGGCCACGCATGTCATCATCCCCACATGCGAGGGATCTGCTTTCCCTACTGTCCTTGCTCCCTGATGGGGTCACAGTCAAGGATCTTGTTGCATGCCAGATCCCTATTCCACAGATAGGCCAGTGTGCGTCATCCCTTGTTCAAACATCCTTGGCCCATGTGGACATCGGCGGCCGCATTAAATGTTTAGTCCCCATCCGTGAATATATTCGGAGGGTGCATCCACCGTCAGTTGCTCTCTCCAGGCCACTCCGAACTCATCTGGAGCATTTTGTCTCAATGTGGAAGACACACAAGGAATTGGCTTCTGACCATCTGGCATCTACCATCATGGCCTCCCTCGGAAATATAAATGAACTTATTTTCCAAGGCCTTTCCGATGACGAAACATCTTTGCTGGGCATTGTCAACAGTATCTTTACACTGAAACACTTCTCAACTGTTATGCTGAGAGGCCCCAGTCCCTTTATGGAAAGAATTCGGGATCTTGCCGAAGCAAATAATATTCCATGGCTCAAATGGCGATACCGATGTGGCCAACTACGTGGAGATAGCGTCTCCCCACGCTGGACATCAGATGTAGAAGTTTGGATTAATGAGGGTGCTGAATACTTTAGCACAGTTCATTGTCCCATTGGGGAAGGTATTTCAATTCTCTCTGACTTGTACCCTGCACTCAACATATCCTTAAGTTATTCACTTTTACGATTCAGTGTCGCGACATTATATCTTTCGGAGGGACTTTACAAGGGCGATCAGATTCAATGATTCTGCACTGTCATTGGGAAAACAAACCACAGATATCAACTTGATTCTCACTTTGCTGGAGAGTAGCAGCCGCATTGCGAACTCGATGCACGACTACTGTAGCATGTTGGGGGTTGTTAAAGAAGCACGAGCATTGGCCCCACTGACTTGGAGTACTCGGTTGGAAATAGACTGGCTATATGATGAGGCATCTGCAAACTTCTTTTTAGGGAATCTTCCTCGGGCTCGTGAGCTCTCTGAACGGGGCTATGAGCAGGTCATTCAGCATGGTATGGAACATTCAGATCGCCTTCTTAGTATTATCAATCTTCAGGCAGCTATTTATCTTGCAAAAGATGAATATCTCGAAGCCAAGAAAATGTATGACACAGCCATCACAAAGGCGTCTCCGACCGGTTCACCATTTTTTTATGCACATTTCCTGGCGTACAAGGCATTTATCGGCATCCTCACAGGCAGTCCTGGACACGATATTCTCCGTAATCTGAATGCCGCTGAAGATGTGTATAGAACATTTGGCAGCCGCAGAATACTATTGTGTTCTTGGGTGAAGGCACAACTAGACCTCCACAACGGGCATCTTCAATCTGCTCGTTCCGGATTCGAGGAATGTTTAACCAAGAGCTTAGGTATCTCTCCAGATCTTCCGGCTTTGTGCTTGGCTGTTCTGGGAGATCCACGCCACAAGATGGACACAGCCCAGAAAACCTTCCGTTGGGCTATGATCTACCTTGCCGCCGTTCGGAAGAGCAAGGATTTGGTGGCTACATTTCATGCTCTTAGGTGCCTGGCAGACATCTTTGCTATATTTGGCAATGAGGGAACTGCTCTCAACCTCTTTCATGCAGCCCTACATGGAGCAACGAAAATTGATATCCACCGCCTCCGGGCCGAGTGCATGGTTGGAATCGGGGATATTATGACCTGCCAGGATAACATGGTAGAAGCAAAGAAAATGTGGGAGGCAGCCATCCCGCTTTTCATCAGATCCTGCCAAACCAAAGATGCCGCCGCAATTGAGGCACACCTTGCAAAACTTACATTGGCTCAGGATCATCAAGAAGTCAGAATTGATTATCCTGCGCTGGTCACTGATTTACAAACCACTGCCAATGAGGAAGAATCCAAGAAAATGGCACAACCAGCCCTCTTTTCTGCGCCTCAAAACTGCCCCTCAGCAATTGCGGACGGTACAATGTAACCCACATCAGCAAATGATCCTGAGAGTCCTGAAACAAGTGAATCAAATTTACCACCCAATATTTGTTCCATTCTTAATAAGCTCACAAGGTGCCAATAGCAATTTAGCTGAATTGTTCAGATGTAGAGTCCACCAACGATACACGACGAATGGATTCCAAGTATGTAATAAATTATGGACTACCATGTTATCTTGTTCACCCTGACTGTCATTTATTATACGATAATACAAGAATCGAAATCATGGCTTTTATGTCACAAACAGAGCCCTCTTGTCTGACTATCAGCAAGAGGGTAGCAGATTGGGGAGTGAGGTATGAGCTCGTAAGATGATGGAAAAAAGGTTAACTACTACAGTTGAATAACTACTCTACTTATTACTCGTATCTCAAGCAGATGCCCTGATTTCGTATGCACCTGTTTGCATTCTTCCATTTCCCCACTGTCTGCCGGAAGCTTCCGTATGTACATCCCATTACCCATTTTAATTTCGGGGTTCTCTTGCTAGCCGATACATCAGAAATTAGCTTGGATCCAAGGAACTGGACTCACCGATCAGCCGCTCAACAACCGTTCAAAAGGCAGGGTCTCCTTCGCTCTATTCCTTTGTTTCACACCCCATCATCTCCTCCCGAAACGCGCCACGTTCGTCCAGCAACTCCAGGTCTATGCACTCTCATATGCACGCACACACTCCTTAATACGACGGCAATACATTTCTCGCCATTCATCGGCAATATCAGTATGGATCGAGCCCGGCAAGACGCACCGAGCATCAAGGTCAAAGGGTCCTCGCAAATCCTTCCCTCTCATCTCGCAACGCTCTTTCCCATCGGCGGCAACTCCTGGTATGCGTCAAGTCTAGCAAGATGACCTGAACACCAAGATACTGGACCAATACTGGACGGCGCTTCGACATTTTCCCCGTGACTGCAGGCTTGAGTCTCACTCAACTCAAGATGCAGCCTTCTCCTGGATCGAAGCTACATTATTTCAAGCTCTTGAAGATCTCACATCACGGAGGCGCCCACCAGCGTGTCCCCGCAATACAACTCCTCTGTTCGGGTTTTATCCCCTCGCATTCCCTATCCGTGGCCGCTCGTCGATATCGCAGTTCTTGGGATGCTTCGACCATCGACTCCCAGTTTGTGATATGTTATATTGGATGAACTCTTCTGAATATTGCTGACAATTCATTTCACAACAGATATAGTCTACAATGGAAAGGTTGTGTAAATACAGATTTGCTCCCTCGCTGGACGACTCAAATAGCCTTTTTTCGCGAGTACCCTAGGTGCGCAGTATTTCTGTCACCTGCATCCTTGACCAACACGCCCTGGCAGTATATACACCAACAACCATGCTCTGAGCCTCTGGTGTCTGTGTATGTGAGGCAACATTGTCCTCCCTCCACTGTATTGATTCATTTGTGCAGACGCGGTACATATATCTAATTAAACCGAGTTCTTACGCCCCCGGACGGTAGGTGGACGGTTACCGAATTTACGTAGCTCAAATCGGTGTCGTACATATCGTCAGTCCCACTGCCGCTATTAGGTACGTTCCCTCCCCGTTCCAGGCTCTTTCGATTCACCTCCATTCTGACTCATCTATTGCCTTGCAGGTTACAATTTTTCGATCGTACGTTCTCCATCCATTCTCCGAAATCCAAGACTAAATCGATATGCAGTTTCATTCACGAGGATCATACTTCATTTGTGGTCGTTGTAACATGAACCACCGCGTCTCTGCATTCAGCTTGCGACCACGCCTCGAACCACCTAGATAGGTATGAATGGTACAGTGTGTAATGGAGATTTAACTGAATCTCGCAGGATCTGGAAACCACCGAGACGCGTCCATATGGATTCGGCCACAATTATTACGTTCTGGCCCACAATCTAATAACATCGGTGAGTTCTAACTTCTAGCGTTCAGTATTTAATTTCTTTCCAACGCTTATATTCCACTTCCGACGCTACACAGGCAGCATCGGTTCACGATGCAGCATGTACATTGAACCATTCTCGCTCCAGGTGGAACTTCCTTTGCATTTGATTACATCCAATGTACGAGCAGCATAGAATGACAACAGTCTCTTTAGCCTCTGCGCCAGTCAACACATGTTCCCTTCCCGATCTGCAAGTTAAAGTTTGTGTCGCGCCGGAGCGAAGCGACGGCATATCGTGTAGTGTTTAACGGACTGTGTGAATTACTACCATATATAAATGTCTATTGTCTTTAGTCGTGTGGTAACGGTGATGCTTCTGCATGTGAACTGCGGAAGTGTCACTTTAAATTAAAAGTCCGTGGCAACTGTTCCGTGTCCATGTGTTCTTACTAACGCATATTGTCCATGCGAAAGCCATGCACATATGATGTCATAAATATGTCATCAGCCTGTGTTTTCCCAGTCTTTCCAGTTGGGTTCGGATTTGTCAACATCTTTGATGTATCCGTGCTTATTTCATCTACGGGCGCTAAGGTCTTAGGCACTGAGATAGGCATTGGAACAATAAGATTGTCATTGAATCGTGACATTTTACCGAATATTAAGTCAGGGTTATTATGGGGGGGCAGGGAGTTGGGAAGAGTAACCCTAACCCTAGGAGCAATAGCACAGCCAGAAGGAGGCAAGGAGGCAGAGGTGTAACAACAACATAACACACAACACAAAACACATAACACAGAACACATAACACATAACACATAGTCTTGGCTAAAGGTGTAGGAGCAGTTCCTACATGCCTGCACCCAGCCTTTTGGTGTGTGCATGTAGGAATGGTTCCTACATCCTTGCACTCAGCCTTTTGGTGTGTGTACAGTCAGTTATGAGCATGTAGGAACGGTTCCTACATGCCTGCACTCGGCTCTTTGGTGAGCACACTTTTCTAATGCATAGTCTGTTGTGAATCTGTAGGAACCCTTCCTACATCCTTGCACCCAGCTAACGGTTCCTACATGCCTGCACTCAGCTTTTTGGTGACTGCATTTTTCTAATGCATAGTCTGTTGTGCATCTGTAGGAACCGTTCCTACATCCTTGCACCCAGCTTTTTGGTGAGCACATTTTTCTAATGCACAGTCTGTTGTTCATCTGTAGGAACCATTCCTACATGCTTGGACCCAGCTTTTTGGTGTGTGCACAGTCTCTTGTGAGCATGTATGAGCTGTTCCTACATCCTAGCCACCACTTGAACCATCAACATCAATGTCATTCTTGGCATCCTTCAACTTGCACATAAATACGACATCTGATATCTCTATCTTTGTGCACTTAAGCATCTCTTCCTGCAATACAGCCTGACGTCCGTGGACCACTTTCGCAGTACCCAACACCCTCATCACATCATCCATCCCAGTGCCACTGACCTTTCTCACCTCATCTCTCATATCAAAGTAATCACGGCAGCAAGAGCAGTCGGAGCACTGTAGCTCCTCCCTGTTGCATATTATTTTGCCCCATTATGGTCAAGAAATGTTGCACTCCACCATTGCGCACGGAGCCAATTCCGAAATTGTCTAAACATGTTTGGTATCACAATTTCATCTCAGTGCAGGGATGAGTGTGGTGCACCGATTCCTAACCATGCCGCCAAAGAGGGAAGAATGTTCATGAGTAAGTATCCCACTACGAGGCAATCTGGCTTGCTCAGTTGGATAACTACTTCCAAGACATTGAAGATGAATACAATTTGTGCCCTCTTGAAACGTGGTCCTCAAATGAAGGGGACAGCAGTATTTATCCAGGAACCCTTTGCGCCTCCTGTGTGGCAAATTCCAAGGTGAACCATCGAGTTGCCCTTGAAAACTTTTGGGTTAGACTTCCCGGCAGATACAATCTAACTATGTAGGCAGAACTGAACGCGATGTGAGAAGCCATGATGGCTGCCAGTACCTAGGTGGGTTTGGCTCCCGTGATGAGATTATAACTCACAAATCCCCACAGATATCCAGCCACAATGCTTATAAACCAAAGCTCATGAAAACCACTCAGCAAACCTGTTTATTTTGCCCCTTCTAAGCTTGATACCTCAACTTGACTGAAAGTCTGAAACTGGTTCATTGCCATGGATAGCTGATTGGTGGACATTGTCGAGTTGAGGAGGCTGTACCCCAACGGACCTATCAGAATTGCCTGTCGAGACCCATCTTCAGCTCAAAAGTCGAAGTCATAGTGGGGATTGCAGGCCTGTGATAAACGGTAATAAAACTGACTGGAACCCACAGAAAATCAGTGTTTGTCCATGTTCAAATGAAATATGTACTGAAACAAAATTTCCAGGTTGACTTTACTGCCTGTTGCAAATTGAATGCACAAAGACACAAGCAAATAACGGGTGACTCAACTTGCAGAAGTCCTAATACTAGTGGTTTGGCTTTGAGACCGTGCAAACTTAGACGCAGGATGGGAAGAGCATGGACCGAAAGGGTAACTCAACTTGCGCAAATACCTCGGTTACAGTGACAGCGCCGGACATAACAACGTTGGAGTGTGCGCATGGAAGCAGCATCAACCCAATAGAAATGACAAGACATGCCGCCACTTCGCTCCGGCACCTCAGATGATGATAAAACATATATTATTGAAGTCGTGAGTACATGCAATGCGGCAGGTAAGAATGATGACACAGGCCACAGTGTACGATAGGAAGAGGAATAGATAGATAGATTGCCGAATTAGCGAGATCAACATGTCGGAGATCAGACTGTGCAAACAAAAATGAAGGAATTGATTACATCGTCTTGAAGCCGAGCCCAACGCAAGAGTTCAGAACCATGTCCAATTTGCAGCGGAGCTCAGTCGAAAATTTGATCCTCCGTGAACTATTGAATGCGGCAGGGAAGTAGCAAAGCGAATGCAGTGGAAGCCAGATCAGGACGTGACTGAGCCATAGTACACCAATATGAAGGGTGCCAAGAGATGAAGAACCACGACCATGGGGGAGTGAAGAGATGATGGCAGGTGTGGGACAGATAAATGGTCTGAAGTACAAAAATAAATTGATACCCACCGCGATCCTTGCCAGGAAACCTGATTGATTCGACCGCAACGAAAGAGGTTCCCAGGCTTTATTGAATCTAGCGGTGGCACAGACCCGATTTGTTGCAACCTGAGTTGATCCATAGCCCATACAAAATCCTTAATTGAGGAAACCATAAAGATTGGGGTGGCACCAGAAGAGACCCGAGATTAGGAGCGCTTCAGCAGGGAAGGTGTAATTTGACCATGGAATGCGAGCCCAAACGATAGCCAGCGGTAAACAGAGGTGTTACAGATTAGATCGTCATTGTTCCCAGAGAAGAATAATAGAGAGTTTGCGGCAGCCACCGGAAGCCACCTGGTGGCTGATCAGGCATGCGGTAGTAAGTGGCTGTGGCTGATTCAGTGGCTGAACCTACGTCTTTGTCATTTGGTGAGTGCCTCCACTACTGCTTCTCTTGGTTGCCCCAGGTGCCCCAAAGTTGAATTTGATTCTTCTGCCTAGCTCCCCATTCAAAACAGCAAAATATTCCTCTGATTCCTCGGACATGAGCTGTGAGAAAGGCAGGCAAGCACTATCTTGACTCCAGGATGGCTCTTCTGACAGGGAATATATGATGGGTGTCCTCAGAGTACAGAACGGGCCAGCTACCGGATGACCCACAGCCACTGGCCACGCATGCCTGATCAGCCACCCAGTGGCTTCCGGTGGCTGCCGCAAACTCTCTAATGCAGGGTGGTGAACTGAAGACGCCGACAGTGGGTAGACGATTCACAGTCGAACAAAAATAAGTACCGACTTTATATGTCCTCAACCGGCAGGATTATGTGGCTCGCTGGCTCAGTAAGGATCAAAACAACCTGCGCCGTAGTCAGCAGTCACTGCGTGGTGGTCAGGTGGTCACTCCGGAGTGAGAAATGAAAAGGCCGTGTCAAACAGCAAAGAAAGTCGAGGATATAAGGAGTTACTCCAAGGGCAAGAGCAGAGGAAACCCAAATGGAGAAGAGATACACGGGAGAGTAGCACAACAGAAAAGAGACTGCGCAAGCAAGCGGCAAGAGAGAGAGAGCCGAAAGCAGCCAAGCTATATGGAGAAAGGAACCAACAGGTAAAAATTGAAGAGCACTGCCGAACGAGCAAAATCTTAAAGAACGGTTAATCAGTATAAGCTGGCAGAAATGAAAATCCAAATACTTATGTCCAGCTCACCGGCACCAGATTCGAAGATGATAAAGTGTGCTGAAGAAATAATGATGTGGTACCTATCGACATACTTAGTACTGTGTTGGGATGGTTAAAGTATGTGTACATATCATAAAAGTGCTCATACAAAAATTCAAGTGTCCAGGTGCTTTGTATATAGTACAGTAGATCAAAAGTGCGTGGCATGCATGCCAAATTTCAACCAAATTTGATCACACTGCAGCCACAAAATTCGTATCATCTGCCACCCCACAGAGGAGCTTTCTGGACTTTCCCTGAGCATCAAACATACATTATATATGGAAGATTCACCATGCAAACTTTGGAGCTGCTATGACAAAGCGCAGCATTCAATGTGCTACCTAGAACTCGGACACCAGATATTACACTTTCCCGAGAGTTGAGTGATATATCAGAAACTCACTAGGGCCTGTTTTTTAGGACCCGTCAATGGTCCCTGGTTTGTTGTTCATGGACTAGTTTACATTTTTTATGTGGTACTCAGACGAGTGTATTATAACAGTCCACACAGAGATAAATAGCAGTATGTACATTGCTGGCCTTTCACTGCCATGAGTACAAAGGGCATGGTATCACAGTCCCAGGGCACCAGCAGGGACTGGCCCGTGTTGAGACTGGCCTTTGGGGTTGTTGTGTCTGATAGAGCTTCGGTACATAATACAAGTCTTCTAGCTAGCCTATGCTGTCCCACTGCCTTCACAATGGTGTCTGTGTCAGGCCTGTTCAACAAGTCAGCAAGATGAAACGAAGGGAAGTTCAGTACTACTTGAGTAAGGAGTATATTTGAGGATGGATTTGGCAAGGCAAAATGAGAGCAATGCACTTGTTCAAAAAATTCAAGGGTCAACGAACCGTAAGAAAGATGGCCGAGGTGGCTGATACTTCTGTCACCTGCCCTCAAGTGGTTAAGCAGAACATGTCAAAATGTGCCAGGTTGCTTAAGCTGCTTAACCTAGGGTTAGACCTATTATATTGTACATAGGATAAGCATAATCACCCTCTTTATAAAATTACGGATGGCTGTCCGTCCGAAGCCTTTTCAAACTCCGCCGCTCAGTTGATCTTGCTGTGATCCGATATTACCCCGTTTGCCTATGCCAAGCCTTTTTAAAACTGCTCAACTTATTTATGTCTGCAGGCACTCTGGCCGGCACCAATTGATTGATTCACCAAATAACTCTCTTAATTCTGTGGTGCCATCCTCTGCCGCGTTTGGGCCGGCTGTTAAATAAACTTTGACATGTGAACTAGCAACAAATTATGTTTGCGCCTTTTATCCGATGGTGGCTACCAAAAGTCAGACTTCTTGGTGCTTATCCTCAAGCTGATACAGTGTTTTGGCGGTCCTTTACACAGCAAGTGTGAATGAGTGATTTGCCTTCCATCAGGGAGTGTATCTAAAATCTGAAGGGACAGAACCTTTTTATATGTTCTTCGTGTCCCATAATATTCTCAGGAATTTAAAGGCTCAGTGAATAGGTTTATTGGGGTGTGTAAAGGACCGAAGGTGGATTTGACCAAATTTGATCGATTTTCATGTTACTTTTTTCACTCAGTTCTTGGCCGTTTCTCATGCTCAAAAGAATGCAGGATAGATATGGTCCAAATGTCATGTACAAAATATATTTGGCCCAAATTTACCAGGATGTTGCCAAATTCCAGGTTGTGTAAAGAAACGCAAGTGTGTAAAGGAATGCCAAAACACTGTATAATTCTCAACATTGGCCTTCACAGGGATGCGAGGCCGCGAAGCGGCCAAGCAGCCGCTTGTATATAATAAATTTGTGCTGAAAGTACTCTGAGGAAGAACCTGCCTCCACAACTTGATCTGCTTAAGCAGCTTAAGAAGCAGAGAGAATGGGAACCACTTAAGCCGGACTGCAAGCACTTTGGTCCGCTTCAACAATATAGAGAGTGGAAAGCCTGTGCGTGGGACTGATCAAGCATCCTGGCCCAGGGCTCAACCTGTGTAAGTGTTACGAGAGCCTGCTTAAGTGGGTTCAACCAGTGGCTGCCATGCACAAAACAAGTGGCACGCGCGAATCCAACTTGACGAATATAGATCAAATCTAGCCGCGCGTTAGAATCCGAAGCATAATAACAGGGTTGCATGTACGCGGTGATGGGAAGGAGGTTTCAGAAACGGGGGGAAATGGAAGAAGGTGAAATCCACGCACAAACAATCCTGAGCAGGGTGGCACAGGGGAAAGAGACAATTTATGGGGATGGGGATGGGTACAGGTCCGGGTAGAAATTGCTCAACCCGGACCCGGACCCTGCAAAACCCGTACCCCGGTGGGTACGGGTCCAGACCCGACCCGCAAATGCGCCGGTCCACCACGGGTCTTCATATTGGGCATCTCGGGCATACCTGTTTGGCCTCCACCTGACCCACAAGCATCATTCCGCCATCTCTGCAAGCGAAGCGAGTGCTGAGCACAATTAATTTCCGGCATGCAAGATGAGTGCTTACCGGCCTTGAAACTAGTCACATAGTATCCGGTTTCTGCTCAGGAAGTGTTGAATCAAAGATCCAGCTTTTCCTGGCCATCTCCCACCCTGGATACTGTCGAATGTAAGCCCAAAATGGTGCTAAAACCTTTGGAACGACAATGACTGGGAAGCATTGGAGGAGGTGTGCGATGCATGTCGTACATGCGATCCGAGCATGAGATCGCCAGGAATGCATTTTGGAACAGTCTCCCCGGTCCATTCGGGCTCCCGGACTGGACTGCGTTACACCAAATGAGGTTCGCCACGTTGATTAGCTCCCATTGTGAGTCGTGTTGTTTCCTCTCCCGTTCTGAGATTAGAGAGCTTGCGCAAAAGCCGCACGCGGAAACAAAAACTTGGGATTACTGAGAAACCAAGTCGACAGAAAGGTAGTTGAATAAAATGATAAGCAGAGGTGGGTGAAAAAATCTCATCTGTGCCTCAACTGGTGTGTGCGGGACGCGAAAACTGTGGGAAGTCTGGGTGGAGCTGGAGTGATGGTCGGAAAAAATGGCCCCCCAGGCTACGCATCGACCAGACACCCACTCAAATTAATGCAATAAGTGTCATGGAGACCGGAGGGCATACTGAGCTCACAAAAACATGGAGCTAACAGGGCAGAAACCACGTAATTTTGCGCAATGCAAAAAAGCCGCATGCGGCGCGTGCGGCTTTTGCGCAAGCTCTCTATTGAGTTCATGTTTCAGACCATGTGTGTTGTACGACCGCTTGGTCGTGTAGTTTTTCCTCTAAGATGTTATATCTCTTGCGCTAAACGGGTCGTTCGCCGTGAAGTGAAATCATCCTCAAGGACGAGAAATCAAGTAAAAAGATCTCATCGGGCATCTGCTTGTCTCACGGGGTCGATTAATTTTCGGAAGAGTGGGCATACAACCGAGACTCGTTCAAGACAAGGCAATTGCAAATATCAACGCAGAATTCGATAAACTTATGAGAGCACAATTTTGGCAAAGCCATGTGAGCATATGTTAGGCTAATGGGAGTAGCTAAACAGCAGTACACGCGTCTCCTTCCAACCCGCATCAAGCGCCGCAACGACGTCCGCTGGCAGTGGCCCTTGTTCAGTGCCTCCAAATTCTCCTCGAGACGCTTCTTGCTGCTTGCACCAATGATGACCGCGTCCCCAAGCTCCTTCTTGAGCACCGAGTGGTGCACAAGCCAGCGCAGCGCCGCCTCGCTCTCCGTGATACCGTGCGGCTTAATCACGGGGCGCAGCGCGTCGAGCGCCTTGAAAACTTGGCTCGTTCCAGTTCCGCCCGCGCGAAAGCGCCGCGAACGGGCGCGCGGGGTCGAACCGATCGCCGGCCTCGAAAGTGGTCTGGTCCCGGGTGTAGCGCGACGTGAGGAAGCCGCCCGCAAGGGGGCTGTAGACGTAGAAGCTGATCCCATACGTGCGCAGGCACGGGATGAGCTCGGCCTCGACGACACGCTGGTGTGCATTGTACAGCCCCTGGTAGACGCTAGGCAGGAGCCACCCGTTGCGCTTGCAAATCTCGCAGATCTGCGCGACCTCCCACGCGGGTAGTTCGAGAGCCCGAAGCGCTCGAAGAGGCCCTCGGTGTGGAGCCTGTTGACCTCGCGTAGGGTGTCCTCGTAGGGGACGCTGCGGTCGGGGGAGTGGAGGTAGAAGATGTGGAGCTTAGAGGCTTTGAGTGCGGCGAGGCTGTTGCCCAGGCCCTTGCGGAGATCGGCAGGCGAGTGCGTCCACTCCTCGCGAGTGAGCCAGCCCATATTCTTGCCTTTGGTCGGGAAGTGCTTGGTGTCCATCTTGATACCGCGTTCCTATGTAGTTAAAACCGTTTGAAAACGTTTATAAACGGAAATAGTTGGAGCCTTACCTGCCAGCTGATAGCACCGAGCATTTCCTCGGAGGTTCCGTTGGTATACATCCGCGCAGTGTCGACCTCATTGTGCCCGTGCTTCTGGAAGAGGTCCAGGAGTTCAGTGGTCGCCTCCTGGGTGGTAACGCGAATGGCTTCCATGGTGCCTACAGAAAACGTCAGTACGACTCGGAAAACTAGAAGTTAAATTCTGTAAACCATACCAGTTCCGATCAATATGGCGCCAAAGACAACTCCAGCATTGCTAACTGGTTTGTTCGACGTCGGGAATGGGGTGAATGTAACAGAATGTTAGTTAGGAGCTTCGCGCACACTTGCTATTTATGCGCGTTCAAGGAATTGATTTGTAAGGTTTGATAGTACGCGCGGCTTGCGCGATTGTCCAAATGATCGATTGTCATCGCGGATGGAGACCCGAATGCCTATGTCAACAAGTGATAGTCAGCACGGATAGGGAACCGAGCCTACGTATCGTGACCGGGCCGGTGCTTAGTTCTGTTTAAATTAACCAGTATGGGATTGTCAGTGGCCTGTGTTGCTCTTCAAGTTGCGGGAATTAGTGACCTGAGGAAAATATTCAAGATATGCGACATCGACTCCACGTTCCCTCTGTCTTGAGTTCGAAACTCAAGAGACGTGTGCATATGGACGCGTGGCTTAGAGCACCGGCGGCAGTGCGAGGTACGGAACCACGTCAGCGCGGTCCATAACACATACGCAAGTCCGTGTAAGGCTGGCGCCACCACCTTACCACATATTGCTGATGTGCTTATATATGATCTGAACCGTGAACACATAACCTGTGTTTATAGTGCTGTTTGGCGTAATGGTTAAAGTGGTCGGATCATGATAACAAACCCTCTTACAGTCCGGCGTAACGCAACCTATGCAAGAAACTCACCTCCTTCCAGCTTCCAGGTAACTTTAGTAGGCGTCCTGAAAGCTCGCAGTGGAGACGCTAACCGCACGGGGTGGGTATTGAATTACAGACGTACGGGAATGTACCATATACTCCCTGTTCGCCAGACTACACGAGCTAGAATAAAAACTCGCTGCATGGCGCTGGAAGGTCAACAAAGTTCCATTGAATATATCGTGAAGCGCTCGTTCCACGCGCACCATTCAGTAGGGAAACCTCGGCATGTGATCCAACTGAAGCCTGGGGGCTTTGATTGACATCGGACTCTTGGAACGGCGGGGATCCGAGGATTCAAGTTGGCGATGGATCTCTGTCAACAAACCAACGCACCAGGCAAACTGCGTTAAATTATAATACGCAAGACTCGCCGGCGCGAGTAAGTCCGGTTCTAACGCGGACTCCCGGGCGGATCACGGGCCGTGTCCTGCTTCAAGTCGTAATCCCTTGAAAACGTAGTGCAACTCGGTTCGCTAGATGTGAATAATAAACTTCTATGTGCCTCCAAAATGGCGAGAGACATGAAGAATAATCTCAAAAACTACTTCCTTGTGAGGGCACTATGCTGTGAAATTTTCCGTTTGGTGCAAATATTGGTGAGTGAGTCAGTGAGGCACTTGTGCAGTCCGCTTGACAGATCCAGGCCAACAGAAAGTGCTGAGTAATACTCATGGCGTGTTACGTGGTTCCCGTGTTTGCCGGTCGAGAGAAATTAGGGCATGGGGTGCAGAAATTGCTGTGAAATTAGGTTCGGGGCTGTGGAGCATAGATGAGGACGAAGCGTTCAATGTAGCCCCAAAGGAAGTATTGCAAAAAAATCGTATAAAGGCGGAACAAGGGACCATCGAAAAACAAACCCTCGAACACTTCTACGGTTACTCCTAGCTCTCGATATGAAATCCATCATTGCTTTCATCGTTCTCATCCCCTTCGTGGCGGCGGTTCCACCCACCCCGCGCAGCGCAAGCAGCACCGAAGTAATGATTTAGTGCTTCTCATTCCAAACGACCTGCTCACCTGTGTGTTACAGATCGTGGCCCGATCCCCAGGCAGTGTGTACGTACCGCCGCAGTAATGATATTCAAACAGCTCAGGTCCTATTTTTCTATGAGTTTCGTTTGCGCTGATGCGGGGTTCACTGGGCACTGCGGCAACTTCGCCGGCGCGAGTGGCCAATGCGTTAACTTCCCATCCGATTTCAACGATGACATTACGGCAGTCGGTCCAGATGATGGCCAGGACTGCTTCTTCTACATGTAGGAGTCTCGTGAAGCCAGACTTCTGGGAAATGTCTGATATTTTTATATAGCGATGTCAACTGTTCGAACGAACAACTTGGACCCATCAGAAGTCCCGGGATTGCGAACTTGCGGGACACCCCTGAACATCCCCCGTTCAACGACGCCATCTCGTCTTTCAAGTAGGTGATATTCATGAAAATCCTTTTAGACATCACTGAATCATTTCAGGTGCTTCTTTGGATAAACCAGGTTACCACTGTAGCCGCAGTACAGACAACAGTTGAACTATATTCATGTACAGTTTATCAGCTTGTAAATCGTGTGATTGAATGGTATAATCGTGTTCAGATGCTGAGGCCCCAGAGTACATACATTGAAGAGAAACCTGTCCGATAAAAGTGGCGTAAGTGTCCCTCGATGGGCGGTTTGACCTTGAACTTTGAAGGATCTCGGGTCGCCCAAACCTCACTCACCACGATTCACATACGTGTAGATGCCCACTATTATTTAATCGGTGTGCTACTGCATCAACAAATCAGTGCCACAGCGAGAATTCGGACGTAGTGCGCGGCGCACGCTCGGCTTTCTTGTTCTATCCGCACAGGACCCAGCAGCTGGGAGGCTGGGATTTGACTCCCTGCGTCTGAGTGCCTTGCGCGCAACGTGCTCTACTTTTTTTCTCTCTCTCGTTCCTTCTCTTTCATTCCATCTCCAGCATTCATCCCAATAGGTACAAACTATCGAAATGAGGCCCAGTCACTCCGTCTCATACATATCGTGACCGCCCGCTTAACTGGCCATTCAATCCAGGTACTACCACACCAATAAATCGGACGGGCTGTCGGGCATAGATTGAGAGACTTCACGTTCGCTGGCGGCTATAACTCTTCAGATGTTTGATTTTATTCGATTTCTCCTTTTTCCACGTCCCATGAAATGTCACCACAAAAAGCTGACCGCAGTATTTAGTAGTAGTTGTCTTCCATAAAGCAATTTCTGGTATTCTGCATTTAAACAATAATCATCGGACCCACCCCGAAAATGTCTAACTCTGGGCAGCGGATCCAAGTTTCTCTCAAAGAATCGTCGAGTCTCCTCGATGGTATCGTATCCCATTAAATACTTTTGCTTCCCAAGGGCTATGATGTGAAACTCGTCAACGATGCAGGAAAAAACGCGCGGAACTACTTACACCGGTGATACAGGCCAAACTTCTCCGGAAGCAGTGTCTGTTCAAGCGACTAACGGCCCACAAACTCACCCCGCTCCTTTCGTAGCTCCTCGTACGCAGCCAACCGCACAGGAATGTCTGCCGACGTAGTGCTGGCGGGAAACAAAATCTTCAGAGCACTCGTCTCTGTTGCCATTGCGGCGCCCTGTGCTAAAGTCGGCAAGGTCGTATGTGCGGCGTCACTAAAGAGCGCGGCACTGCCACTTAACACGCGCTCGTCCAGCACGGCCAGCACGGCCTTGAACTTTGGATGGAAGCCCGCGAAGGTTTCCAGGACTTCATCGCGTGCGGTTTCCACCTTCCACCCTATACCGTCGTAAGATCGGCTCAATGCGTCGCGAAGACTGAAAGGAGTGTGACTTACCTGGATCGTCCTGCCAGTGGCGAGAATCCTCGAACAGGCCGATGACATTCAGGAGTTGGTCACTGCGGTAGGGATTCATGAAGAGCATGCGGAAGGGACTGGCGCGTCTCGGCGCGCTGCGTGCTCGACTGATTCCTTCTCGCAACCACTTTAGTGCCGGAACTCCCTAGTATGTTACCCAGCCGTTTCGTACCACAAAATGACGGCTGCAGCCACTATTTTGTGATACGAAATGGCTGGCCAATTATTTCTTGAAAGTATATTGGCCCAAAAACACTTATAATTTGGAAAGTGGCATTACTTTCTGGGATTGGATAGATAGTGTAGACTTCTTGAAGGCCATTATATCCGAGCGCTCTACAATTCTCTTGGTTGGAAAATTTGTGCACGAAGTCCTTGAACTGTTCTATGCAGTGCCGTTGCGACGCCAGGCTGTCTGATAGTTTCCAGAGTGCTGATTCTTATGGCGGTCAAAATGCACTTTGAATGTTCCGACACTTTTTTTTGACATTTTCAACTTTCCGACACTTTTTGTGTCAAATTTACCTGTTTCCGACACTTTTATCAGGTTTGGTATCACCAATAAAAGTGTCGGAAAGAGGTCAATTTCTGCGACACTTTTATGGACCGAATCTGACCTCCGACACTTTTATTGAACAGGCAGGACTTCCGACACTTTTATTGGGGTCAAAATTTTTTATCCCCAGATATAGGTCCTGGGGAATGTATGGTATGAGACCAACTGAAAAAAGCTGCATAGAATTCATGGAAGCCTAGATATAGCCTTGTAAAGACCAATCGGTACGGGACTCGCTTGTGGTGTGATCTGTCAAGCACGGATGAAGACCCCGACCACTATCCCACCCCTGTCGCGCCTGATAGTTCAATTAAATCAAGATGTTTCCATACTCAAACTCGGATGGGAGGCTGGATGGAAGTTCAAATGACAGTATCTACCCCTATGCTACTTTCCATAGCTTAAGAAACAGGTCCCAAACAGTTTGAACGAACTTGAAACCTAGGCGACAGGGGTGGGATAGCTGTCGGGGTCTTGATCCGTGCTTGACAGATCACACCACAAGCGAGTCCCGTACCGATTGGTCTTTACAAGGCTATATCTAGGCTTCCATGAATTCTATGCAGCTTTTTTCAGTTGGTATCATACCATACATTCCCAGGACCTACATCCGGGATAAAAATTTTGACCCCAATAAAAGTGTCGGAAGTCCTGCCTGTTCAATAAAAGTGTCGGAGGTCAGATCCGGTCCATAAAAGTGTCGCAGAAATTGACCTTTTTCCGACACTTTTATTGGTGATACAAACCTGATAAAAGTGTCGGAAACAGGTAAATTTGACACAAAAAGTGTCGGAAAGTTGAAAATGTCAAAAAAGTGTCGGAACATTAAAAGTGCATTTTGCCCGCCATAGATTCTTAGGTTTCGTTTTTCGGCTTTTTTTGTCAAGTGGGTACCACCGTGGGGCATGGGGAAGGGCCCGAGGGCGAAGGTGTAATTTTAGTACCTGCTTTGTACACCGGGACAACTCTCGGAAACCGGCGTTCGTTATTCGGACCGTGCCGTGTAATCGTACCTACCTACCAGCTCAAAACTACCAAAAAAAAATAGCCGAAAGCTTTCTGGCTAAAAGACTCGTTCACACGATGAAGATTTCGTTCTAAACTCTTGACATGACGACATTCTGAGAACAATAGATCCCCAACAATTTACCTCCTTCCTCAACAAAATCTAGCTTCAGAATTGACCTTCAGGCGAAGGTCCACTAAAAATAAAAAATTAGCTCGATGCCCTTTGGAGTAATTGAATATATGCTCACAGGCTGGCAAACGCCGTCGTTATCGATCTGGCAGTTTGGGGTGCCTGGACAGGCATTTGGGCAAGGAACGTTGACAATGGAACCCGATACACAGACACCGTGGCACAGGCCGTCGTCGGCGCACGAACCGGGGCATCCGGTAGGGGAGGTGCAGATGCCGCACTGTTCCCTTGGGGCGACGAGGGGGTTGGCCGCCGCGAGAGTGACCGCGGTGGCAAAAACGAGCGCAAAGAGGCGGGTGGCGTACATCGTGAAGGTTTTAGTTCGGTCGGAAACTATCTGAAAACAAACTGAACGGCACATTATATATCGTTCCTATTTCCCGTTTCGTAAAGTTGAACAGACGGGCTTCAAGGCCGTCGCGGGAATTTTTCTCCGAATCATAGTGTGGGGCACGGGTACGGGTACGGGTACTGTGAGAAAGTACCGTACCCAACCCGCCAAACCCGTACCCCCAGCGGGTAAGGGTACAAACCCGTACCCTTGAACCCACGGGTTGGATGTGATAAACCCGTACGAGTCCAGACCCGCGGTGTTACAAAATTGCGCTCAGTGAAGGGAGAAAAAATTCGATTAACATGATTTACCGTGATAATAATGCAGTGATAGGGATCGAATCGAGTCACGAATGACAGAAATCTGAGTGGTAAGGATCGAATCGAGTGCCACAATGGAAGGGCCTGTCAAACGGCAAAAAAAAATCGAGGATTGAAGGGGTTAAACCAGTCAGTCAGTTCAAGATACTGAACGATGGAGGCTTGAGGGATGGTTTGAATTTAAATAATGACAGTTAACCGATATTACAGCTGTATCTCACTCTTCGCGAGCTTTCTCTACCTGCCCTGCACCATCACTTTGATCTTCAGCCTTACGTTTTTGTTTGCCCTTCTGCCGAATTCCCATCAACTCTTCAATCGCCCCAATTACATCCTGATCTCGCACGAGGTCTTTCTTGCTCCAGCTGCAATTTCATCAGTTCAAAACAAAATTGCCGGGTCTCAATGGCGTTTCAGTGGCGGCAAGCATATTAATGGGGTGTTGGCTCTTCAACTAAAAGTGTCGCAGATTTGCAGACTGAAAAGAATACCTTGTAATTTGTAGTATTGTATAGAAATAAGAATCGAACATCTCTAGCATCCAAGTCAGCCGACTGTGCAAGGTACTCAAGGTAACGTTGATGATCCTTGTTGTAACGCTGGTGCGAACTCCCCCAGATAACGCTCAGCCCACTCGTGCCCAGTGGGTTCATCGCCGGCGCCGGGAGTTTGCATGACCCACTCGGCCAGTGCACAGTTGAAAGAAGAAAAAAACATTCGATAGGTCGTCAGAGGTCCAGCCCACACCATCCCACGGTCCAATTTCAGCAGATACGGGTGATGGGCTGGCGGGAAGAATTCAGCAGGAGGCGCACAAAAAGGCGGCACTTGACGGTGTCGCCGAGACTGGACGTGAACTGCTGGATGACCACCCGCTGGAAATAGGGAATGAATGGTGCCGAATAGATTGAGTACATATCGATATATCGAAGACGCACCGGGAAGACCAACCATTGTCAGGGATCCTGGATGGCGAAGCAGACAAAAATCTTGAGCTTGAATGAGGAAATATTACCGCATGTCTCGCGCGAGGAGATCGATACTACAGTCAACTGAATGAAACCGCATTAAATCGGACTCTTACCCATAGCCATCATGACAAATATCCCCTACACTCGAATCCGTGGAAGGGGTCATTAAAGCCAAACTGCTGTGCGCCCGTTGTCTGAACAGAAGGGTGAAGTCATTGAGCTAATAAAAAGGATGACCATACCGCCGCTGTGCCTCGCCACTGTCGTGCCAAAAAAGCAGTGAAAATTGGCATTCATCAATTGCCTGTGAGAATGAGAAACAAATTGGTGGAGTGTCAGTGTGAAGCACCGATATTGGCTGAGTACGCCCTACGAAGCCGGTCAGAACGCGCGCGGGGGTGGGGGCGGGACAAATGATGGTGGGAGAAGAGGATAAAGGACCATGAGGCGCATCAGCATAGTCTCTCGTAGACAGACGCTACAACAGTTTGGTGCTCGTGCCTCGCATGTTGTAGTCTGTTGATAACACCAATGCTTTGATCGCTGGCCTGCTTATTACAAATCATCGGAGTTTCAAAATGTTCCCACGTTCATTACAGGAGACAGCGACGCGTCTTCTCGCTCTTCCACCACCTATCGCACCCTCACTCACCGCGCAAGACGCGTAGAACCGGCCCCAAAATCAATTAGACAACTCCAATGGACGAAAATCCCCCGCAACCACCTGCTCAAGCACCTATCCAGCTCGTACGAGCATACAAAAAGACACCAGCACCGCTTCCTATCCCTTCCTTTGAGCCATTTCGTGGCGTCGCCTCATCTTCCACCCCGGACACCCCACTTACACCAGCTCCCTCCTCTGCATCCTCTCAGGCTTCGTTGCGCGCCCCAAAACGCAGTCGTTGGAAGAAAATTGATAACGTACTGAAAAACTGGGGATTTCGAAGTCTGGGTGATTTTCTCGCCGCACTCTTTCATCCCCGCACTCGTGGAGAGAAGGATTACAGATCCAAGACTCATAGGCAGGTAGTGAGCGCGTTTCTGAAGAGCACCTCGACCAAGTCAATGGCGGACATCATTCCATTAATTTTTCATCACCACGCGAGTCGTCCCAAAAGGAGTGATGCGGACCGGCGCTCTGCCTCCTTCTCCCCTTATCGACCTCTGAATGATATCCGATACGCCTAACCGTGTCTGTCTGCATGGGCAACACGCCTGGTCGGTGATCATGCATACTTTCGCGTTGGTAAGATGGCGCGCAAACAGCGCACCGGAGGAAGAAGTCGCCGGCATCTCCGCGCTACAACCAACGGACGGTCAGAAAATACTGAAGTTGTTGAGTGAGAGGACATCGAATTCACGATGGACGGGCTGGGGAAGCAGTATAAAGAAGAGGATGAATTTCTATGGTATGTGACAGAATGCCTCGCTGCATCGCGCAAGAAGGGGACGGTTGTGGTAAAGAAAACCCGCCCTCATTCAGTCGTACGTTAACTTCCCTGCAATATGCCTTGGTAATCCAACCCATTTCTTGCAGATTCAGGTCGGCGCAATTAGTTCCTTCATAACAAGTCGCAATCAGTACGCCAGCGGTGACCTTGCACTTCCACTGGGCCTCTGGCTTTTTGCGTGCCGGGCACACACGGACATCAAGCGTATCTTCTGCCGTTTTGGATACAGCGTCAGCGATAGTACCGCGCGTCACGCACTGAACACTTTGACAGAGTCAAGCCTCAACAACCTGCAGGTGAAGGTTCGTGACGCTACAGCTCGTGGCGAGGTAGAATGGGGAAAGGTTTCCGACAACGTTCAACGGTACGATAAGGTATACGAGCATGGTCTGGGATTGCAGAACGAACTCAAGCATGGGACGGCATGCACCGTATTTCGTTTCAACGATTGCAAGCCTGGTGCATTCAACGCAGATGATCACATAGCGCGGGTTATCAAGCAAGACCGACAGTCAATGACCGCGGAGAGTGTGAATCGCAGCATTGACTGGACGCATATTGACAATACCACTGATCTTCATTTTGTTCGCGTCGTTGCGGCATTCTCCCCCCACTTGAACCACCTTTCCTCCGAAATCTCTGCGCATTTTCGGACAACCCTAGCAAAGCATCGCATCCACCCTCATAAGAAGGTACTCCAGCCTCTCAGCACCAACGCGGAGCAGCAGATCGAGAATAAGGGTTATCAGGCCGGCTTCTTTGACTTCGACGAACAGATGGGAATCGAGCCGGACAAATGTGATAACCTATTGTCTTGGAATCGTGGCGATGGCGCCACACACGGAGCGCTGAAATGCATAAAGCTGATTCAAGCCACGGTTCCAAACATTTACCGCTCTTTTCGGAATGCGCTCAGTACACCTGAAACATGGCATACGAAGGCAACCGAGCTTAATTCTTCCGCTTCTAATCATTATGGTCCTTCTGCATCTCCGGATCCTTCATCCCTGTCTCGTAGCTCTAACGCTGCTAACATGAAACGGCCTACGGACCTCAAGAAATGCGACTTTTATCCTACGAGTCGCAGCATGAACCTGATATGGGAAGCGCGTGTTCTCGATTGCTGGAGGTGTGTGTTTCTCATTGCCTTTAGAAATAAGACATCTGACTTCCAGAGAAAGGATCGTTCTTGGTTGTGATTCCGATCTTCTCACCCATTTTGAAGAACTCGCCGCCAATGATTGTCTTCCAACCCTCAACGACCTTTTAGATCAGGCCAGCATCATACGTGAACGATATGCATGTCAAGCGGCTTACGATCAGTCTCTGGACAAATGCGACCAGGATGCTGCGGCAGAGCGAACAAAATTCTCCGAGGGATCAGTTTGGACTCCATCAAACGCACCTGAAGCGCCCGCAGTTCCATTAGACCCAGACATCAATATGCCAGATCCAAAAGACGTTCCGAACGATCCGAAAGGCACCTCAGACGACGAGCCTTCTCCAGAAGGTCCATCGATAGTCCCCGACCAAGATAGTCCAGAATTAGCTGCCGACAAAGATGGGCCTAAGATACACAAAGAGCCGCCAGGATTTGACGGCGACAGAGTGCTTAGCAACGCCATTCTATTTCTTATGGAGTTTGGGTGGTGGGTGGAGTTGAATTACGCGATTCCGGAGGGCGATGTCGGCAGAGTTCTTGAAATTCTCAAGGTATTTAATCTTGCCTCTCAGTTCAATTGAATTGATTCCGACTTCCCTCTCAGATTTTTATTTTCACATTCGGGGGATCATCAAACCAAAACTATATGGGATATATGCTTGACCTTTACGCGCTCCTCGAATTCGAGTGCTCTCCGGACTTGAAGGAAGCATTGTTGAACAATTACTTGTTCAATCTTGGCGAGGAGGTCGGGAATTTTATTGAGGGCGATCTCATGCAAGAGTGGAACAACAAGTGGCTCCAAGATGCTTCTGGGCGAGGCGGAGGCGATTTTGACGATAAGTTCTATCGCAAAACAATCTCCTCGAATGTTCTTCACTTTCTCAAAATGAAGGAGGACATCGAAACCGCGTTCGAACTCAAGCACCGCAGCAAAGCTCACCCTTCTCCCCACCTGCGCGACGAAACCAAGGTATGTATCTGCGCTTGTGAATGATAGGAACGAGGTCTAATCGCAGCTCAATGCGCTTGCATAACCTGTCCTTTCGCTTCCGGTATGTACCCTAATTCACGCCGTAGTATGCGCCTCCTATTTTCGTAGTCGTATTTGCAAAATGATGACCGCTGAGACAAAAGCCCAGGCTTGACCCATGGTAACCCCACCCAGGACGGCGACTCTCACGAACGTTCGTTCATGATGGACCGTGCCGTGTAATACTACCTACCTACCTACCTACGCCACAGAAGAGTTCTCGTCAGTAACCTTATCGCCGGTGTGCGGGTTTGACCGGCCATCTTGTCTGTATATTTGGGATGGCGCATACATATGTAGTCGAGCGCCGCAGGTTAGCATTCCTGCATGGAACTTGGGAAGCGGCTCTTCAGCCCCTGATACAGCTTGGGTACAGCCATAATACATTCAACAGCAGATTGCGTGTTACACCGTGTTTCATATATATTTATCGGTTCCCGTTGCGGCAGTGCACAGCACTCAGAGCAGTATATATTATTACACCTGAGACTTCGCTCCATAGTGCGAGTGTTCTCTCTTCATCAAGTCTGCGGAAAATATAGATGATGAATTATCAACTCATATCCGATGTGAGTACTAATACCTAGTCTGGTGTACTTATTTGAAATCTTCCCTCCAAGGCCTGCGATCTCGCGAACCACTGCTCTCAATATGTAATCCCGGAGAAGGATATCACGAACATGAAAGAGGCGGACTCTGGAAACGGAAACGTCTTCGTCGTCTCGGGCGCCGAATTCCGTGGCGAAGCTATCGTGCTCAAGCGGTGGCACGGTGCTGTTGTTCAGGAAAAGTTTCGCATCCTCTTCACTGAGGTGCGTCCTCCCCTGGGTTGAATACCGTCTTTGATTAATTATGCAATCCAGCGTCTGATTCGTGACCTCGACCGCTGGCGCACCCTAACACCACACAAGCACATAGCTCCCATCCTCGGCGTGGCGCTTCACATCTCGAACCTTCCGGCGCTCGTGGTCCCTGCCTTCCGGACCGTCGCGCAAGTCCTCAAGCAGGATCCGCAAAAAGACGTGCTTAGTCTTGTAGCTTAATCGATCCTCGCTGCCTAGGAGGACTGATGTTCCGATGCAGATGAACGGTGTAGCGGCCGGCCTGGGCCACCTACACGCGCAAACGCCCCTCGCGCATGGCGACCTCAAAGGCGTACGTTCTTGCTTTGTTCTTCCCTTATTCTGCTGAACTACGTGTACACAGTCCACCATATTTGTCTCACCCACCGGAACCGTCATCCTCTCTGACATCGGAATTGCTTCAATCCCGCAGCCCCCGGAGTGGGACTTCAAGACCGGGGATGACGCGCGGTGGCTCGCACCGGAAGTATTGTACCCGTCACTGCGGCCTGAAGTCGAGGACGGGGAGGGATTTCAGGCAAGCAAGACCGTTACGTGCGAGAGTGATGTTTATGCGTTTGCCATGGCGTCATACGAGGTGAATGTTCTCCAGGTTGGGTCGGTACATAAGCCTAATTCGTCGTCCCATCCAACCGTATTAGATGTGCACACGCGATCTTCCCTTTGCCTCCACCCCGCCCAGGTCCGTCATGATCGCCGTCATTCAGGGCGCGAGGCCGCCGCGCCCATCGATGGAACAGAGCCCCCAGCTCACAGATTGCCTGTGGGCGTTGATCCAGGAGTGCTGGGCCCAGAAATATCAGGACCGGCGTTCGTGCCTACTGCTTCCTCGACGCAAGTCCCGGCTAATCATCCTTTTTGGTTTGTCCAGCTAAGATTGACGTTATACTGGGGTCGCTACGAGCGTGAAGGCTTGGGCACGTGGGGAAATATTCCTAATTGAAGATGATGAAGACGGCCTAGTGGGACAGAGAGGCATACTGAGACAAGTGTGGCTTGAGGCGGGCATTCACTGCGTTTTTCGGAAAGTACGGAGGCCGTGGCGCATCATTGCGAACGGGGCCCATCAAACTTCAAATACAATGATCTTTGTTCAATGAGATTGCGTCTATTTCTGGCGTACTCAAGAATGAGCGAGGAATTAGGCGAGGCAGCACAGTCCGAGAAGGTGGAAGCCTCAGGTTTGAACGTTGCCTACAATAAGTTACAGATGACGAGATATTGGATCGTGAGCGTGTATAGGTGACATAGAACAAAAGAGAGGCTTATTAGGTATATTGACGCGATCTCGGGGCCATTTGCGGCTGTATAGTGATAAGGAGTATGAAAATGGATGATCGAAAGCTATAACTGTGAAATATCAGTAATATCAAGGAAGTACTGTAGTATTTCGTTCAAATCGACAGTCACGCGTCACGCACCCCCCTATCGATATCGAAATTTGGCAAGGGTCACGCGTCACGCGGCCGTTTGTCGAACCTCCCGAGCGTCACACAAGGGTCAAAACTGCCTGCAAGACCCAAAAAAGCCAAAATTTTCGTTTCAATGTTGAAAATTTCGCCGGTGTCACGCCAAATTTTGGCTGTTGTCGAAATGTCAAATTGGTTGTTTGGGTCACGCGTCACACCCAGTGTCGATTTGAACGAAATACTACAGTATAGGCACGGAGAGAAAACCATGGTTGTTAACACCAGATATTCTCCTGGCATCGACTGGCTCCCAACCAGCAACACAAGTGAATGAGCTTGGAATGCTTCTGCAGACTAAGTTTCATTATCCCAAATGCTCAAAAAAAAAACAAAGAAAAAAAGGAAAACAAGAAAACAAGAAGAGCGAAAGAATCACGTCACAGTCAAGTCAAAGTGATGTCATGAAATGCCATCAACACTGCCACATAAGCGGCGCACAGACCGTCTCCAGCCAATCAACGGTATCCCGGATCTCCAAATACTCGCTTTGAAATGATCGACCCCGTGAAATGGGTATGCTCTGTTGACTTCTCGTAGTTTCTATCATGTACGGATAACCACATCTCCTTTGGTAATTTCCCCAAATTACCCTTAATTTCCCCCGAATTTGGGTAGATTACCCTTGTTGCCCCCCATTACCTTCAATAACATCTGGTATTTGGAAGACTTTGAGCGGTAAATTTAATATTCCGGGGCTATTTTCCTTGGAATGTTACAGCTGGGAGATCCTTCACGTCGGCGCCGGGGTCCTGGTACCATCTTGTTTGCAACGAATTTCAGAGATGTTTTTCAAAGTCTAAACTGCGAATGACCGACCTTGCGCGTATAAGGGAGACGCGGAATGGCAGCCCGTCCATTTTAGTCCAAGCCAGGAAGAAATGGGAACAGACGATCCCCAAATTTGTTCCCATACAACAATCGCAGATATAGCGACCATCGGGGGATATGGCGATGACATGGACCATCCCGGTGGTTTTGTGGGTAACACGGACGAGATTAGTCTCTTTTAAACAGACATATAACAATTTTTTGACCTCGTACCTCGGTTTGTTATAGTCTGTTGAAAAGCTTGATCGTGCGATCGCTGGCCTGCTTATTATATAATCACAGAATTTCTCAAACGTCAATAAGGATCCTACGACGTGTTTCTGGTAATTTTAACCCAACTAAGACTTTCAGAACCTAACTGAGCAACTTCTTCTGCTGATATACCACCAGAAAGTCAAAGAATGTCGAGACAGATTTTTGATGGGCCGGCAATGTCCGGCATCGAGACCATGATTTAGACAGAAAGAGGCCTAGGGACCCCATTCTAAAGAGACAGTTTGCTTCATACTGTGATTATAACAAACTCTCTCACCGAAAGTTTTTGAATTGGCTAGCTAGAGGTGCTGAATGGTGACGGACAGTATTCAAACTCCGACGATTATATAATAAGCAGGCCACCACTACACGGTGGCGCGGTTAATCACAGACTAGGACGAGATAGGTGGGAACCGAGCTTTGGTCCCGCGTCTGACGAAGCAACCATCGAGTAGGGCCTCGAAATTTTGACATTAACCACCATCATCAAAAATTCGAATCCGTCGTACGGCCTCAATCCCTGCAATAAACCTCGAGGAAGTGACTGTCTTATACCCAAGCAGTCAAAACCACCCCCTCCGAGTGCAGGAATTGAGACCAAACGTCGACTTTGGGTTCACCCAACTTTTAGCTGGAGAGCTCGAACCGGTACTTCTCCGCTGGAGTACACGACCGCTCTAGGGTTAGACTCTTCCCAAAGAGTACATTCTTGCTAAAAACCTCCTGGCCTCGCGACGACGAGTCAGAAGATTAACGCCATTGAGAAACACACCTTCTCGAGTCGACTTCCCCCCCAAGGAAATTGCCACGTCTACGGGCCACGCAAGCGCTACGTACCTCACGGCGAGCTAAGTAAGACTAGGTAGGCTACATTGCCTAATTTTTGCTTAGTTGTGAGGCTACATTGCATAATTTCTGCTTAGCTCTGAGCTCGCATATTGTCGCGTATTATCGCCTAACGGCGGGGTTCCGCACACCTCGCGAACGTCGGAGAATTCCCTCGAACTCTCAAACAAAATATAAGGCTCAGGGCGTTAGGCCCATCCAACCTCGTCCTGTTCGACCCCACTCTCTACCTTTCATCGCCGTATCACCACTCTTTCATCATCGACAACTTCTCTGATCCCCACTGCCAAAAATGTCCAGCGCTTCTTCTTCCTCCGTTATCACACCGCTGCTTATTGCTCCCATCCCGTCCCAAACACCCACACCCATGCCAGCTGCGTCTGTATCTACCCCCGTGCCGCCACAGCTCCAGCGCTCGGATACCGCTCCCACCATCCCAGCTGCTCTGTCTCAAGACGGCCACGATGCGACGCCTCCCCACATTATTGGAGATGTATATGATTCCATATTCCAATGTCGAAGCCTATTCAGAATATTTCTATTTTTATAAGAGTAACTTACTCATCACCCTTGTGTGTGTCCCCTCCCCGCCGATACTTACCTCCCTCCACCCACCTCCCTAAGTCGTTATGCCCCCTTTGACCTTCGGCGGGGAGGCAGTGAGGATGAACAGGGTCCCCCTTGCCTGTGTCCACCTCCGATACCTCACACCCACCTCCCCGAGTCGTTACGTCCTCGGCGGGGAGGCGGTGAGGGTCGACAGGGTGTGTCCCCCTTGCCTTTGTCGCCCTCCCCTCCGATACCTCCCACCACCCACCTCCCGAAGCCGTCATGTCCCCTATGTACCACCGCGGGGAGACGGGGAGGGTGGACATGTCCCTCCAATGAGCTCTGCGAGGGGCGGCGGGGACATTGTCCACCCTGTACCCCCTTCTAACCGTGGGGTTTCGAAGGGGGTGACATCCCTTTACATCGACTCTAGTCAGACGCGCCATAGGGTGGACATGGCCCGTCTAACAAGAGGGCTTTTCTGGTATTAACAGGTGGGTGAGCGCTGGCAATGGTGGTGTGATAGACGGCAACCCCAGGTAAGTTTTCAGAATGCGACTTTTCTTTCGATCTCCGCCAGCGGTTGCGTGGGCAGCGGTGAGTCTCAGGATAATACCATGTGAGTTTTCTTTCCTTGAAGACATCCACTTCAGCGTAAGAATTCCAGGTAGGAACACAAAAAAAAGAAAAAAGAAAATGGCTTATAACTCCCTCAAAAAATTTATAAAAAAAATCCGGTTAATAGGAACTGAAGAAATGAGTTGTCCCTACAGTTCCTATTAAGAAAATCATCTCTAAGTGTTGTTGGGAATATTCTATTTAGGCTGCAAGTTGGCAGTGATGGCTGCTTACATAATGGTGTTGGGATCCCACGCTCTCTATCTTCAAAATACCGCCGAACTACATAGAACTACGTGGAGGGTACCCTTCACTACAGAGACTACAGTGACTACAGCAACTACAGACACTACGTAGTACTGCGTAGCACACTCAGGTATTGCTGATGCCACTTCTGCCCAAGCCATGGAAATTTGGAAAAGTTGTTGTTGTTCAAAGGGCTATGCCATTCACTTTCGCTCATATATACCAAGCAACAAAATGCATTTATGAGGAGCAATTACATCTGACCATCGCTGCAGCCAATGTCGGAGTTTGAAATTAGCGGCGCATTGCCGACCACCCTGACAGTGAATCAGTGATACGCAACTGGGCGCGAGCCACGTGTTGGCCGCATGTCGAATGACGTGTCAGTGTCACTCTCCTGACTTCCACTTCTCAAGTTTCCCAATGGCTTCAGACTCAGAAGGAGCACAGGACGCTAAAGCCCCTCGAGCGACACTCCCAGATGTGGTACGCCGTGACCACGACTATTACCACCCCACCGGCGATTCCATTATTCGCATAGAAAACACACTTTTCAAGGTAAGTACATACGATCGTCTCTGATTTAGCACACGAGTTCTCATGCCTTGAGTCCGACAGATCCACAAGTCGTTTTTAATCCACAATTCCCCAATTTTTGCCACCATGTTCGCCCTCCCATCGGGGATCCATGAAGCGGAAGGCGACTCCGACGACCTTCCCATCGCGCTTGAAGGTGAGAGGGCCGAAGAGTTCCGAGCGGTCCTGAAATACATTTATGCGCCGTGAGTACTTACAGTTCAGGTGGCCGAACGCGAATCTTGAATCTTGAAACAATTGTCATAGGCCACTCCAAACTCAGGTCCACTCGATGACAATCGCTGCCCTTCCCGAGTTGGTTTCTGTGGCCAAAGTTGCCGACAAATATGGAATGGACCACTGGCGGCAATGGGCACTGTCGGTCCTGGCTACCCTCCTCGCCAATCTCGACACTCTGCTGGTGGAACATTTCCCGAGGCTTTACTCGCTCTACCATCGACTACACGAACTCCCGATGCGCGATCGAGTTATGAAGAGCTGGTGCGCCGTGGTCGAAAAAAACGAGCTGTCGATCATTCCCGTCCTTGAGGCCACTGAGGCGACGGGGGATGAAGATGCCTTGGCGGAGGTCTACTGCGTTCAGATTCGACGCTGGCAGGATCGCGCTAGCATGTTCGATCCGGAAACCTTCACCGAGCCTGGTATTAGTCCAATTCACATCCAGCGGATCCTATTTGGTTATTCGTCCCTGTCGCTGGCATGGAGTCAACTCCACCACCAGCGGCCTCCTTACCCTTTTCAAGCCGCTGAGTGTCAGGGAGCAAACGTGTTCCGCGTTTTGTCTCACCATGATTCATGCATCCCATATTGTCGGGAACGGTGGACAGAGGCGATCAGCGATGCTGAACGTCAGTATCCTCATATCACACAGGTGGCCAGCCGGCTCTCCCAGGTTGGTTGGCATATGAAGCACAACACGGGACACCTCGGCCACATGACGGGTGAGGAAGAGTGCTTTGCTGACTTCGTCACGCGATTCAACCATCATGTCGGGCTTGACTCGCACTGTCTGGCGAACCATTTCTTTCCCAGGGACAAAGTAGCCACGAAGAAATGATTTTGCGCTTTGTAATCGTATATTCTTCCTGTATGTACATTCCTCAGTGCTTTTTCCTGGCCCATGTCCTACTGTATGTCAAAGCACGTATGAACACTTCGATAGACAGACGGTTGTTATATTCTCCGTTTTCAAGACCGCTTCGACCCGAGTCTTGTCAATCTTGTCCGTTAAACAGTTATTCAATCAAAAAGTCGTCGAGTAAGGCCAACGAATCTTGCGAAGCTTAAGCCTCGAATGTGATTCGTTGACCTGACCGGAGTCAGACAGGGTCCATGGGTTTCCTCATGTTCACACGATTTGATGCATTTTTTACGTTCAAATCCACACTGTCAAACTGTTCGGCACTGCATTATGTTTGACACTGCGGTACGACGACCGCGACGGGTGCTTGCGCGGCGGCGGCCTGTGGCGGCGGCGGGGTAACTTGGACTTGGGCCTGTGCTTAGGCTTGAGCTTGGGCGAGCGCGGCAGCCTGGTCAGCCTGTGCGGCGGCTTGAGCGGCATTGTCTGGCGAATACGAATCAGTACGACATGAGGAGAGCTATTGAAGCAAGAAGAGCACTCACACTGACTCCTCCCCCAGTTCAACCGAATCCTACTCCCGCCCACCGGCAACCCCTGCATCTTCTCAATCGCCCTCTCCGCATCCGCCTTCCGCACAAATTGCACAAACCCACAATGCTTCCCCACCGGCACCTTCACATAGTGGATCTTCCCAAACGGCACAAAAAGCGTCCGCAGCGTCGCCTCCCCCACCAGCGGACTCAGCCCACCCACAAAGACCATCGTGTTGTACGGATCCGTGCTCGTCAGCTGCTCCCCGAGAGGCAATAAAGCCCATGCATCTCGATGAGCACGCGTTGCTGGTCTGCCTGGTCGGTGAATCTGCGTCGGAAAGAAAATGATTAGCATGGTGCTCGGATACCCGTATGATCAAGAAAAGCCAAAGTGGGAATTGAAGGATGGCGGGCTTTAAGCCAAGGAGAGCAGAGAATGAGAGTCCGGGCACAGAGGAAGTTCCGCCGCCGGGCGAAGCGGCACCGTATCTACCGCATCCACCAGCCAAAAAGAAGGAGAGAAAAGCCTCGAACGAAAACATTCGCCATCGACCACCAGGCAGACAATCCGCCCCCTAAGCACCAGCAAAAGAGGAAAAAGCTCGCTCATCCATCGCCCCCTAAGCCTGTCCCGTCTCCCGGGAAACACCTTCCTCCCTTCTCATCAGGGCCCACACCTCGTGCCAATTGCCCGCCTCCCCCCCGACCCCAACCGTGCCAGGAAAAACACAAAAACACCCACCGAACGAACCCATACCCGCGACTCACACCCGTCACCAGGTCCGGCATAATCTTTGCGCTCTTGCAGCTCGCAAACGGCCGGATAAATGTCGGCGCGCGGTCGTTGCGCAGGCCGAGGACCGGGTTGCGGAAGACCTGCGAGGTGTGGGTTAGCGTGAGTCAGGGCAGCCAAGGGCGTAAGGGAAGGGACGGAAGGGAGGGAAGAGAGTACAAGGAAGGAATTCATGAAAGACCCCCCTGTCGATGTCGAACGTCGTTGTCAAGCGTCACGCGGTTTGTCGAACCTCCCAAGCGTGACCAGGGTCCAAAAACCGCCTGGAAGATGCAAAAAAGACGAAATTTTCGAAATTTTGCATCCCAAAAGTCGAAATTTTCGGTGGTGTCACGCAAAATATTGGCGCTGTCGAATTGTCGAATTGGTTGAAACGGTCACGCGTCACATCCCCTGTCGAATTGAACGAAATTATACGGTATCTCACCCTCAGCAAGCCCTTCCAATTCGACCAGTGTATCACTTCCCCAATCGACCAGCGTGTTTTTGCCCAGTACCCCGACTCTATCTGCGCTTTCAGATCTCACTCCGTCGCCGGAGACACCCCCATTTTTTACACCCAAAGGCCCCCAATGCGCGTCAGCGCCGAGTCCCCCACCAACCCCCAAAATCTACGTATCAGACGACGACATGGCACCCCCAAAGACCACGGAACTTTCCGCGGCAACGGCACCGCCACAAAAAAATCATACATGGCTGCGCACCCTCGAGCAGACGTGGAAGTATGATGCGGAAGACAAGGAGAAAATGTACGGCTTCGAGAAGGGCCTGCACCCGGGAGCGCAGGCAGAGAAATGGCGGAATGGGCTGGATGCAACGGAGAAGGTGGACTGGTCAGCGCTGATGGCGGCTTTCGAGAAGAAGTGGGAGAAGCCCAAACCAACGCGACCATAATCGCAGAGTTTAGGCTGAACTACCTGGATCGCGGCACCCTCGGACAGTACGTCAATGATGAAGACGGCAGTCTGCGCTACGGCAATTATTTAATGCAAGCACTGGTACAATTCGGGCTGTGCAATTGGGCTGAGCCTGAGTTTGAAATTTTGAGTGGTGCCGATCACTGGCATCCACGGTGGCTTGGCAGTGCCATCATTTCTTATGTAATTTGAGCATTCGGGACTCGCCTGCCGTGGGGTCTCTGAAAATTCTGAACAGACAGAAGGCAAGAGAAATGGCATTAGATTGACTGCTCCCTTTGCAAATTTTGTGACTGTGATGAATTGAGAGATCCTAGTCAAGAAGAAAAACACTTCAAACTCCGGGCTCAGCCCTTTTGTTTGGCCCGAATTGTATCAGTCTGCCTACGGCATAATGCTTGCACTAAGGAATTGCACTGGTTACGAGTCTAGTCTCAAAATAGATTTCCGCGAAGATCCGACGTATAACGCCGTGATTTGATGGCATCGAGTTTTACCAATCGACTCTCCCCTCGTTTTCAGGTGTTGCACAACGCCACAATGGAAATGTCAAAAGTCTGATGAAAGGTTCAAAAAAGCGAGGTACGAGTTCAATTTTTGTTGAAGCGTCGGTCTACTAGAGAGACTAGCCGAAAGGCTTTGCCAACGGAATCAGACTCCGTATTAAAGTTTTATCGACTATCATAAAACTTTGTGGAGTTTGACTACGGGAGACTAGGGTAACTGTTAGTTCTGGCGATCCGACAATGTATTTCTATTTTGATGTGACTCGGCACTGGACTTTGGACTACTGAATGGCATGAAAACTCGGAAAATGAACTGCAGTCAGACTGCTAGTACTGTATATACGTAGGTAGTTAAAAGAGCGTATTGAATTCTGAATGAATGGGATTTGACTGGGAAAGGGACTGCCCCAAGCTGACTAGGCGCTCATGTGTGGGGTCCAAGACCCTGACTCCTTGATGGATCGGGGGTCATCTGGTATGATCTATGTATCCCGTCATGAGTTATTTGATCGTTTGGAAGATCGAGTAACTTCACCTTCGGCATCGGGCGGTCCTGCGGGATCTCACAGATAGAAAACGGGTCTGAAGTTTGCCCATCGAGCTCATCCCGCAGGGCGTCGCGCTGGAGGAGCGTGAAGAGTACAGTGATAGTGTAGACACGGCAGATGGAGAACTGTGGGATCAGGCTGCAGGGCTGGTCAGGCAGGAGAAGGTGCGTGGTGCGGGACGCACTGATAAGCCGTACTCATTTTGACGAAATACTAGAAGTCGAGTGAGCATAGCGACAGAGGGAGGAGAGCAGGACTCACGAGGATAAGGTTCAGAATGGCACAGACGGCGGTGCAGAGGCTGGTCTCGAGGGAGAGCATGATGAGTTTCGTCAACACGGATTTGGTGCACTTGAATGACGTGCATGCCCGATGGAGGGTGCGACACAAGATCCCCGCGATTGCCAGATCTGTCACTGCTGTCTATATGGCCCTCCCTCTTTAGGACTGCGCGAGCGAGGCATCAAAGGCCCCACGCACCGATATTAACCAAAGAGATATGGGGATGGGAATCTTCACGAGCTCACTGAAGAGCCGGACCTGGAAAAAACAAATCGACACGCTGTACAGAAAAAATTAGCGTCCCTGTTGCCCGGTTCTTCTCATAAAGTGCTCACGCAATGCCGGAGCCAAGGGAAAAGAGCATCACTGTAGGAGATCATCGCATCGATACCAATGACCAGGACACCTTGACACTCACAGATGCTTAACACGGCGAGGACTGGGCGTGACCTGTCTGTGAGGCTCCAGCACCGCTCCATGAAGAAGAGTTGGGCGAGAAGACCGACAACCGCCTGCCAGGGGGGCAGCTTCTGTGAGCATTGCATATGAATATGCAGAGGAAGTGGTAAATACGGTAATGCCAGGCTCGACCCACATTGTCCAAGTCTGGAGGTCAAAGAACTCATATTGGCCGTAGTGAGTGACGGCGGTGCGGTAAATGACGTCCCTCCAGTAGGCTCGGTATATTCTGTGGTAAACTTAAGACACTGGATCACTCACATATCCATGGCGCACTGTGCAAGGAGAGGTGTTAAATACGCAACTGATAAACATGGAATCGCGGTCGTGGAAGCGATAGTAGTAATTGTAAGCTTGGTTTATGATAGATCCCAGGAGGAGCTGCTGAATGAGGATGCCGGCGAGCATCGCACCGAATGTCGCGCTGACCATGTGCTGTGTGGGGACAGTCGACATCGCAGGGAATTGAGGAGGAGGATGAAAATGAGGGAGGGAATGAAACGAAACGATGGGTCGGCTCATTGTTAATTTGGGGGCAGTGACAGCGTGTAGGAAGAGTGGTGAAGTAATCGCCAGGGTCAACAAAGTCAGAGTTCAATATCACGATTAAACTTTCATCGCTTCTACGTTTCATGATCGTTTTTGGCGGCGATGTTTTTTATCTGCATTACGAGTTGCCGGCTGAACATGGCAATCAAATTGGCAAATCAGCTTCGTTGTTGTTCATTTTCTCCATCAGAAATCCAGAGATCTATTCCGAGAAGAGGGTACGAATGCCCCGGACCAGCTTTGATTAATTTGATTCCTTGATTTCTATAGAGAAGCGGCAAGTATTATTGGAGACAGGATTATAATGTGCAGGGTCGTGGAAAACATAGCATCAAATCAAATCAAATTTAGGTGCATTACACGCTACGGTCCCGCTCAGGAACGGCGGCACTTTCCGCTGCCACAATGGCCAGAGTTCATCGGCCACAATCGCCTGTGGGAGCACGCCTCGTTCATCGAAAACCTCCACTGGCAGACTCACCTCAAACGTCCCAGTTCGCTGGCCGTCGTGTGTTGTCACCGCAGTGGCTGCATTAATGTGTCCTCGGGCTCAACTTTGGGGCAGGTCAGAAGCACCCAAACGCCTTGCGACTTGTCACCGTACGGGGAGTCGTCTCTAATAGAGCCTCCGGCCCTCCGTGACTCAGAAAACCCTGCTACTTCGCCCTCAACGGCGGTGTCGACTCGCCGCCAAATATGCCTTCGCCCTCGTCTACGCCTGGACGCACCGCACACTTCCGCAGATCGACTTCCTTGCGGGCTCGCCGGGACGGTTACTGGTCCTAGGATCAGGACCGCGAGCGCAACCCCGTGTCAGCAGCGCCGCATCCACGTCCGCCCCCCCCCCCCCAGTGGCGCCGCACACACACTCGGGCTACGCTCGATGGCAAAGAGGCCTGTGAAACGGTCTCCATCCTACTACTCAAGCGCCCCACTCAGTTCCGTGACCTACTAGTCGCTCGCGTCGGCCTCATGCGCATGGGCCGTCACGTCTCGCACCCACCCGCGGCAGCCCCCGTGGCATGCAACCTCGCGTCGCGGCACTCCATCCCGTAAATTGCCGCCCACGCAAACGTACACCTGCATCCAGCAGCCGGTGGCACAGGCGCACATTCATAAGCATTTCCCACACGCTCGGGACTGTGCTCCCAGCAGCCGCCTATTAGTCCAGGCTACGCGCCTGTGCAGTAGCAGGAGGGGCCGTAAGGCTCGCAGACGCAATACCCCCGGCAGGCGCCGCCAGGAAGAGGACTACACGGGCCCGCACGACCTCGCTTTGCTCTTCATGTGTCAGAATCAGTAACTGGACTGTGACATTCTCGCACTTGTAGATATACTCGCATCTATACAGTCAATACCGGCAGCCCTACTGGGAGCCTTTTATCTACCATAGAAGTATATAGCACTGCTGTCAATTCCGCAATGTGCTTGCTCCCGGGTATCCCGGGCTGGTTCGGGCCTTCGCTCGCCGCTCTTACCGCAGATGAGAAGACCTTTTCCGACTTTGACGATGGCCACCATCCCTCGATTGGCTCCTTTCCGTCTCACGCTGTCTTTAAATCTCGCGCGCCCACTTTCCAGCAACTTCCCACCTTGTCTCTCCTCATCGACAGCCGCCAGCCTCTCACTGTATTTCCGAGGCTCCGGCTGCAATGAGGAAGGCAAGGGAAAAAATCCCACGAGACAGTTGAACACGACGGGACCCGACTTGAGAAGAACGCAAAACAGCGGGAGACTCGTCGTGACCGGCACCCATCTCGACATAGTCGAGATCCGGGAGTCCAAAGCCCACGGAATCACGGTCGACCACATTTCTGATTGCCTCGCGCTCCAAGTCGCGCACCTCCTGCCGTCGCAGGAACTCTACGATAAACTCGTCCAAATCCACCAGGGTTCCTGAACTCGAAAAATCTTGAACCTTTTTGTTTCAAGAGTCAGGCAGAGGATCCCGTCCCCCCTCCGCCACAGACTCCCCCAGTCAACACACCCCCGAGATCTCCGCTGACTACTCCTCCCTCTCGATAGGATATACAACCTCCTCCCCGATCAGAGTCGCCTCTTTCAAGGACTTCTACATTTCCACCTCCACCTCCATCCCCGCCATTGTTGAGAGAACACTTTATTTCCCCTGTGTCGCGTACGATATGGTAGGGAAAAGGGCTCGGAAACGTAGTCTCTCCTAGACAGACGCTTCAACAATTTGAACCTCGTACTTCAGTTTGTTGAAGTCTGTTGGTTACCGCGGGGGTCCGATCGGGGTGGAATCTTATTACATGATCTTATGTAATTTTACATAATCACTTTGTGGCCTACGCGTCGGGCCTCTGCGCAAGCAGGCTATTATCGTGTTATTTTTTCACTCCGCCCCGAATCTGGACCAAACATGACAAATGCATTTCCTTCCGATCCGTTTATTCTGGGCCATTTTTGAGTGCAGAATCAGACTCAGCGTGAAAAACGACGTTTTTTAAGCCCATAATCGAATTTTTCCCACGAGAGGTACAATATTTTAGACCGTTCAACGCAAATTGTGACAGGTAAACTCACAAGTTGGGAAGAACTTGGGCGGTGATAGATGTATGAGCTGAAGCTGATTGTTGAGGCCTATGGGGAGTATATGAGTTATGGTCCACTGTTGTGTTGTGTGCCCGGCATCTCGGCGCCGAAAAAAAAAAAAAAAAAAAAAAAAAAAAAAAAAAAAAGGGTTCACGGACTTGAGCAACCGACTGTATTGTTCTCCTCGATCGTCAGGAGCAACTGCCGACTAAACCCATATATTCTATTGTTAAAATGTGGAGGGTCGTGTGGAAAGGTGAAGAGTGGATCTGGGAGCTGCCTAGGAGAGTGCTGCGGAGGATCTCGAGATTTAAGTTGTCTCTAAATTCACTCGAAAGCGCAAGTTGTCGATGAATGAGTATTCCCGAGATGCAAATACTTTTTGCACAGACCCGCGCCTATCATAGATCACACAAATGTGGGTAGGATAAATGGATAAAATGCATTCAAATCGGTCCGAACAACATAGGTAAAACTACGGCTCGTCGAAGATGGGAACGCACCTTTCCGCGCACGTCGCGCGCGCTAAGCCCATCCCCGCTGATATGACATGTGCACCAGGAAAAGTCGTCGCGGTTGTGGGGCACCGAGAAAAGACGAGATCGAGTACATTGCGGGGAGCACAGGGAGGTGTGTTGGAAGCTGCTACGTCTCGAATGCGACACAAAAATAAAATCAACAAGTGAAAGCGATACAGGCTGGAGAAACGCACTGAGTGTGATGGTATTCGGTGGTCAACGACGCCCTGGGGACGTGCGCAGCCCCGTTGAAGCCGCGGATGGAGAGCTTGTGGAGCTGCACTACGAGGCCGTTCTGAGTCCGCTGAAGCGCTTGAAAATGAGCCGCGGGGCTACTCACCGTGTTCATGGTTTTGCTGGACTAACCGAGAGACAATTCTACTTGATTCTGAGAGCAAAAGGAGGCCGGAGATAAGCAACGTGTGTACTTTAGGCGATTGAGGTCTTGATTAGGTGTGAGGTAGACCGTCAGATCGAACACAGACTTGAGGGATTGGGGGATTAGATACTCTTGAGGAATTAGGTAGTCTTGAGAAGTTCCATCTAGGCTTGAGTTTGAGTCTTGGCTTGAGGATGTCGTACGAGTGAGCTGAAGCAAGAGAACCAGGGGAGCGGATAGCCACTCCAGGGTGGTGGAGATTGCCGTCAGACATTATCTTATCTTGGCATACCCTGGGAAGCATCACCTAACAACACCCCTTGATATCTGCCAGTGGCCGCCAAGGGCCAATGGCGGCTATTGGTGACCGCCAATGAACTTTCCACCGGCGGGTATATTACTCAAAATGACGCGGACTGACGCGGACCGGCGCGGACTGACGCGGCACTGACGCGGCGGTGGCTGTGTCATTGACGCGGCATCGGCGCGCAGCCCGTAACTTTTCAGAAAATGCTCTCTGACCACGAATTCAAGTCGGGGAACATTTTCCTATTATATTCCATCGTTCTGACGCAAAAAAGCCTAATCCAAAATTTTGTCAGTACAGCTGTTTCCTTGCATAAATCATCGTTGATATATACAATACAACGAATATTAAAGCCAGAACCTACGAAATGGGAGAGAATAGCCCTTTCGTTGAACTGTGTTGGATTGTAGGTGTAATACGACGTGTGAGACCGTCGGAGCCACGTAGGAGGTCGACGTGGAGGACACATGTAACTGACGTGTCAAGCCATAGAGCTGGACTCTAGGTTAACGCGCCACTCATTGTCTATTGAATATTGAATCAGAGACTTCAAACTCAGCTTTTACAGTTACTATGTCCTATTTATCTGTTGTTCTTAGGAGTATAAATACTGTAGTGTAGGTTGCAGTGAATATATCTTTCCCCCTTCATATTTTTACAACTGAATCGTCATGGAACTGTAGTAACCTCAACAATGGGGGCTACAGATGAATGAGGTATCAATGTCGCCTATCGGGCATGTGAGATATATAGGCCGCAGTGAAGCTCTTCTGGATCAAGTTGCGCAGCTAGAAAATTTATTCAATGGTGAATGTGCTGCCCGAAATCAACACTCATGTACCCAGAGTAGATGTGCTCGCAAACGTGGCAGTAGCTTCAACTTCCCACCGTTCAATTCTAGTTGTAAGCGACCTCATGTCAATTCATGGTTGGCTTCTGCGGCCGAGTTTTCTAAGGATGTAAGACAGAGTCACAGGAGAGACACGGAATTTCTGCAGGATACTCACTACCCTGTAAAACACATACAGTTCCACTGATGCCAGGTACGCAGCATCGGCGCGCCGCGCATAAATCACGCATCAACGAATACTCTCCAGGGTGCAAATCAAGTGGCGCATACTGTTCCTGGTCCAATACATTGTTTGAACACAACAAACCTCAAGGTCCCCAACCTAAAACTTGATCAGTACGACTCAGTTTGTGACAGAAAACCCCTGATTTCTGCTATCAGCCGTTCCTAGTGTGCAGTTGGCGAAGGATTGAGTACTACTCCACAAGGGCATGAGCAGAGCACAGTTATTTCAACTGCCATAACTTGACAGATGTTATTCAACCCGTAAGAGGCCGCGTCAAACGTCCAGAAGGTGTTTCAGCAGGACATGGAGGCGACTGTGAGATGAGACTTACTTCCTCAGGGTGCAAAAAATGGAGTTTGGAAGTGCTTGTTATTGGTCCGGTATGGTCGTTTGCATGGGTAGGGCAATGTTGGAACGTGCCACTGTTGCTGCGTCAATCAAATATGATTATGGTATGCTGACTGTGTCCGAGAAGTAGCGGCCGCACACATAATCACCTGTATTATTCATCGATACAGTACTGATCCAGTGTATTCACTCACTGCCTAAAAGTCCTCAACGGTACTAGGCAATCTCTCAATGCAACTTGTACACGAGAGATATAGCGTAACCGGTGCGTAAGAAACATAGACAGAACAAGAAATTTACATTCATCTACAGTCTGACGGAGAGGCATTAAAAAGTTTTTAGTCTAACTTTAACGTGAGCTGTGGAAAGATACAGTAGGTAGAGAGAACAGTCCACTCCCGGCAGAAGAGGTGAATAGTAGCATAGCAGTCGTTGATTATAACTCCCCTGAAATGCTGGAGTGATGCGGAATGAACGCGGCGTTGACGCGCACTGACGCGGTGTTGACGCGCACTGGCGCGGCATTGACGCGGCATCGGCGCGCACTGACGCGGCGTTGACGCGGCAGCGACGCACAAGTTACGCGGAGTTGCCGCAGTAAGTCCAAGTTGATGAGGTGTTTAAATGGCTTCAAATAAGCTGTAGGTAGCTTCTTGTGGTTCCCACAATGAATAACCGTTTCACGATATAGTCTTGTGCCACAAATACCTAAAACGATGAACTGCTCACATTGAAAATGTCAGTTTGGGCCCAGGATTCCCTATAAAACATTGCATCCCTCTCAAATACCGGAAAGGAGTCCTCGGTACACTCATTTGAGTTGCTGTGGATGTAAAGTAGCAAATTTAATCAAACACCGGGATGCCGCGTCAATGCCGCGTCAGTGTCGCGTCAGTGCGCGTCAGCCCGCGTCAATTTCTCCTGACCCTGCCTGTCACATTGACGTTCACTGACGTTGATTGACATTGCACCAATTTTTGTTCGACTTTTTTTACACCCTTACCGCCGACTATGGGCTTCTCTTATGGTGCTAAAGGATGTATCAGGTACCCCCACAGATACCCAAGAAAGGTTGGAGGCCAAGGGCAGCACTTTAGTACAGTTCATCCACTGACGCAAACTCAACTGGCGCAGAGTGACGTTGCATGCGTCAAAACGTCAGTGCTGCGTCAAAATCTCCTTGCCCGGGCCAGGGTCGAATCTATGAGCATCAGGGATACAGCACAAGCGGCGAGAAATAACCAACTGCGCCATCAGGCATGCAGTTGCAAAGCCTGACTGATTCCGACTTCTACGACTATGGCCTGTTTTTGCTCAACAAAATCCTTCAAGACGCCGGGCGCTCTCTCGCAGATTTTGAGATGCGTACCCCGCAGCTGGATTGACTGCGGCTGTCGAGAATCCTCGGGGGGCAGAGCAGTTGGATTACAAAGGAGCGAACACGCGCAACCGAGAACTTCGAGCGGTGAATCCCGAACAGCAGTCCGTGTTCAACAAAGTCGTCGGATCAGTGGGGCCGGTGGGACAGGCAAAATTTTTGTCTATAATCCCCTCGCCCATCACTTCCGGGGACAATATTGAATAGTTCTCTACGTAGCTTCTTCCGGCATCGCAACATTACTCGCACAGCCCATTTGGTATTCAAGATCCCCATTGACGGTGTGAACGACGAATCGACGTGCTCTATCTATTCCAGAGGAGAGCTTATGGGTGGGCTAGTCTCTCATAGACAGAGGCTACAACAGTTGAGGTGCTCGTGCCTCCCATGTTGTATGGTTGCAGCTAAAACTTCATGTCAAGCCGGGATTTGGACTTCTCGCTTTAATTTTTCGGCTGCAGAGAGGAAATGGCCTGTTTTGTCGGTATAATTCGCGTTAAAAAAATCGGGGTCACTCCCAACTTAGGGTTCAAAACCGCGAAATCTGGAGCTGGAAAACGAAAAATTTAATGACTAAAATATCGATTCTATGGACCTAGAGAGCCCCCGAACCGAATTCGCCTTTTTCTCCGACTGTGCTGTTACTTCTTCCAATTCCTTCGTCTGAACGCCACGGTGGGAACGATACTTCTTTACAGCAACTCGGCCACTGGTCCCGCACTGCGGGGAGGGTTTACAATCAGCCTGAGCGAATGGATCACTCAATATGATTGTGCCGTTTGCATCAAGCTGAATGTATGACCCACTCACCTCAACTGATAATATACACTCGGGCCGATTGAATTTTGGCAGAAATCACTATCAGCCTGAGTGTACGCGGCAGTCAGTTTGGGTGAATCCATTCAATCAGCCAGATAAGGTCTATTCAATCAGGTTGACAGTCGTTCAGTCAGGCTGAGAGAGTTTGAATCTATTTGTTATTGCTATAGAATTACATCCTCTCAGCGTATAACTACATCCACCGAGCACTGTGCAGCCGTCTTGAGTCCCCGCGACCTTGTTTCTAGTGCCTTCAAGCATAAATCAGTTAAATGGAGAATCGAAAATTAGCAAGTCGACAAGTTACCGCCGTTTGAATTGAAGAAAAGAGGATTTAATACCTGAACAAGTGGCCATGGCGATGAAATCGGAGAATTAAACCATCTAGAAGTCGACAACTCACCGTGATCGTAAATCAAAAAAGACGGGAAATGATAAACGAATGGTATCTGAGATGGACAACTCAGAATGAGAAGAAAACTGAAGTCAGGAAATAGGTACCCGGGGGTTCGATAGCGCAGGACGATACCGATCCGTGGAGTGCATAAGGTCAAGGTACAAGGAATAGATGTCCCTCAACCACACGCATTCGAGTAGCAAGTCTGGAAAGCAAGAACGCGAAAGGAGAAGTAAAGAACACCTTAGACCGGTAAATAAAATGGAAAGCCAGCGGCACGTACTAAGGAACATGAAGAATCTATATGAAGTTTGATTAATCAATTGCTGTCTCAACGCATAATCCGGTTCAAGCACTGATTTGTTTAAACAGTTTGGAGGCTTGTGGTTACTAGTGCAATGGTGGGGGCCACTCGGTGGGATAAACATTGGTTTGATCCAACCAAAATCTGGTTACCTGATTAAGGATTAAGATGTGTTCAACCACGTTTGAACAGAACAGTGTTCATGGCGCATGGCGAAAAAGCCTCCACCCGCGAGACTCGAACTCGAGACCCCCGCTATGTGTGGCTTATCTCCGAAGGAGAGCTTAACCACTAAGCCAAACAACCATAATAGAACCGGACATGCGATCACATCAACCTCCTTTCCAGTTCAAGTTGTGGTCACTAACAGGGCAAATTTTATAAGAACAAGAACTCATATCAAGAGTATTCATTCATCATATGGTGCTTTCCCAGCTCTCCATTTGCAGGGCACTTCCCATGATGGATCCCATGCAGCAACATGCAATCAAATGTACTCCATTCAGTGTGATAATGTTCCAGCTGGGGCGGAAAACTCTGTTCAGCTGAATACATTCGGTTCATTTTTAATAGATCCATGATCTGATTAATCCTCTTTTGTGTGTTGAACCAGGAGTTGTGTTTGAATTGGTACATGCGTTTGCTTCTACATTTAAATCATAGTTCAACTTCTTACTTTACTTTTGCGTGTGTGTTGTGGTTTAAGAGCCAATGGTGAGTCATGGTGTGGATCCTTAGAGGTTAGAATGAGTTCGGTGGTTTGAATCTGTGTCCTTTACCAGGTAACTGAAGGCTGAAGTGGACTTGGACATATTTTTTCACAAAGAGTATCACCCTTGTCTGCACTAGTACTGTGGATTTTGACCTAGGATTGTTGCCTTCTTGGCTCAGTTGGTATTCCTCTTCGCACTCCCATTTCGAAGTCTGGCTGGCACGGGTTCGACCCTCGGAAGTGTCGCCTTTTTGCAGTCTTTGGGCACCTGACTCCGTTTAAACAAATCAGTGCTTGAACCGCATTATGGGTTGAGACAGCAATTGATTAATCAAACTTCATATGGTTACTGGGAACATTCATTGGACTGTTGAATATAACCAGTTGATATTGATCAGGGTCTCTGGGCCAGGTTCAGGCTAGGACCTTTCAAGAGTTTCAGCACTAACAGACAAAGTGGCACGGACAGTAAACGCACCTGCACCGCCAGCCATAGTTCACTGTTGCCGAAAAATCGGGGATGGTGGTCGTGGCCCTATCCTCGGTGAGAGGAAGCTTGTATGCGCGCTCGACTTATGGGGGGTCAGTCGACATCCTGATCCTATATGGATGACGTACCGCGACTGCTCCCATTGCGAACGCTCCTACAGGAAGCACCGACAGATCTATCTTGCCGTCGGGCATGCGAATGATCTGGAAATTACTATTCTTGATGAACGGCTTGACAGTGTCGATGAATGCGCGCGATTCCAAGAAGCCCGTGGGTTTCTAGAGTAAGATCAGTTTCGGAATGTAACACAAAACAGGAGGAGGCGTATTATATAACCAGGTTGCTTTGGCTGGTACAGCTCTCGGGTGTTGGGACTTTGAATAACGCCGGCCCATTGAAGCGGAGTGCGTATCTGGCATCGGCTTGAACCACCTCAACGAGGCGACGCTCAGGCTGATCGCCATCAAGCCCGCCGTAGTACTTGCTTGCTTCAAAGATGTCGTCGACAACTCGGATACCACCACTCCCAAATGTGGAACGACGGTCTCCGAGGAGAGCGACAGCCTGTACGCCGTGACACCGGTTAGACGTGGTGGCTACGATGACAACACTCTCACGTACTCTCGTTTCCATCGCACGGATGGCGGAGGCGAATTCACCTCCAAGCAGATGGAGGATGAATTTCGGCGCCAAGGAATCATTCATGAAACAACCGCGCCATATACACCAGAACAGAATGGTGTCGCCGAGCGCATGAACCAAACCCTCACCACCCGAGCTACTACCAATCTCGCTGCGTCACATCTCCCACGCAGATACTGGAATCGTGCCATGCTACATGCAGCGTACACCATCATGCGCTCACCTGCGTCGGCCCAGAAAGGTCGAACTCCCCACGAAGGCCTGTACGATCGTCCAGTTGACCTACAGCACATGCACCCTTTCGGATGCCCTGCATATCCACTTGTCAACAAACAGCATAGAAAGGGCAAGTTTGCTGATAAAGCAACGCGCTGTGTATTCGTTGGATACCACGAGGGCAGCAAGGCGTATGACTTACTCGATGTTGCAACAGGCAGAATCATCACCTCACGCCATGTTGTGTTTGACGATAACGCTCACGTGCCATCGGAAATTCGTGCAGAACCCGTGCAGTCTACCGCGGAGTTGGAGCGACTCGCACAGAGCATACGTCCAACCTCCTCGCCATATTACGACGATGATATTCCTCAGGTTATTGTTGAGGACATGCCCAGTTCAGTGGGGGAGTCCGAGTCATTGAGCCCAGCTAGTCCAGTGGTGGCAGTTCCGCCAGCAGTCGTCCAACCATCTGGCCCTCCGCTTCGCCGTGTCAGAAGCATGCGAATTGCACATTCACGATCCTCATCCCGGTCTCAGTCTCGATCTCGTTCCCTTTCCCCTACTCCTGCACTTCGTCGCTCCACTCGTGCACCAGCACCTGCACGGCATCCAAATGCCGCGTATGAAGAGGCAGCACAGAAACCTCAGCATCAAACCAAATCAGATGCTGACGCTGAGCGCGCCCGCCGTCGCACAGAACAGAAACAGCCTGCTGATATCCCTGTTCCTCAACATCTCGAAATTGTTGATGACGAGGAAGGCACATATGTTGTTCTAGACCCTCATGACCTCGAGTTTTTTGCTGGCATTGTTGGAGACCAAGTTGATCCACAGAACCCCAATTCGTGGCAGGAAGCCATGCTTGGGCCTGATAGCGATAAGTGGATCGCCGGTGTTGATGAGGAGCTCAGCAGTCTCGCTGCTAACGATGTGTACGAGGTTGTTCCAATACCCGACGGTGTTACTCCTATCACGTCCAAACCAGTCTTAAAAATCAAGTTCAATGCTGCAGGGGAAATCGAGCGGTACAAGGTTCGCATCGTGGCGCGCGGATTCACACAACGCGCTGGCGTTGACTATCAGGAGGTCTTTGCACCCGTAGCAAACCTGGAGTCCATTCGCATCATCTGTGCCCTTGCCGCTAAGTACGACCTCGAACTCGACCAGCTCGACGTTTCAACGGCATACCTCAATGGTGAACTTGAGGAGGAGCTGTATATGATGCCTCCTGAATGTGTTGGCATTGTGCCTGGACATTGCTGGCAGCTCAAGCGGTCTCTCTATGGCCTCAAACAGGCAGGACGTACGTGGAACCACATGCTCGACAAAAAACTTCGAGAGCTCGGATTCACTCGTCTCTCCTGGCGCAGGCCGGGGCGGTCACTGCCGCGAAAACTGCGAATGTGAATGGGCCCGGAATCACACCGGCGATGATGCAGGGAATGACGCACGAGCAGGCGATTATGCTGTTGCAGAAGTTTCAGATGCAGGTCCCCAATGGGCCGCACTGCTCGTGCTTTGCAACGTTGGCGACAATATTGCACATCTTGATACGCTCGTTTGGAATCGACGAGCGAAGGAAATCGGGCGCTTGTGGGAGGACATTGGCGGTAACGACCATCTGGGCACCTTCGGGGTAGACCGACATCTTAAGCAGCGCGAACAGCGCAGAGTCTCTGACTTCGAGGTCTGTATCGCTTCGAGGTCCGTCAAATTCATTTCACGGAGTGAGAATATTCGGCGGCACACCTGCAAAGGCGCAGAAGCTGGGCACAAGGCTTCATCCCGAGCGTTGTTCGCGAGGTGGACTCGTACGTAGCCAGATAAGCGATTAGGAGCGCCATATATGCGCGCGTCTTGGGGAGAGCAGCGTCATAGAGGCTTTCGAAGGCAGCGGGTTCCGCCCGGACGAAGGCGGCCACGAGATGTGCCTCTGCCTCGGACCGATTGGCGCGGTCGGTGAACTGGAGGACGACGAGGTTGCGTGTGTCCTCCGAGGAATGTTTGTTCCTGAGCATGTGGCATCCTGAGTCCCGACAGAGGATGTAAAGTACATGGAAACATACGTGAAGAATCCCCAGAACATCCCGGCCGTCTGATCCGTGAGAGGGTGGTCCTTGTGCGCTACGATGAGCTCGCGCGTCTGCTCGGTCACCCAGCGCGTTTTCAGGGGTTTCGTAGCGGCACCGAAGAAGGACGATACGGATTTGCTGGTGCTAGCGCCAGAAGGAGTGGTGGATGGCTTCTCGGAGGAAGCGCTGGTGCCCGTCTTCTCTGAGGTAGAGCCTGGTGCCGACCCGTTTGAGCTGCCTTTGTCCTTGCCTTTGGATAGGCGATTGAAAAAGGACATCCTCCGGCGAGCGGCGAGCACCACGTCGAGATCACGGTTACGAGTACTTATGTAATAAGTGATCGTCTATTTCGGAAACTCACTTTCAACAAATGCCTGTTTGGTTCACTTGTTATGTCGATATCCTCTTACAGATCAGCGTTTCACGGAGGTCGTCTGTTCAACCCTCGCAGTGGCCTTCTTTTTCGCGAGCTGTTCAAACCGTTTAACGGGTGTTTAATCCGAACAATATTGAAACTGTGATTGGCATTGAGACGTCCATTGTTTAAACAAACCTAATAGGGTTACTGATTTGTTCACCAGTCAACCAAAGGTTGAGGACGGGCGGCGTCTTAATATAAAAGCCCACTGCTCACCACTTAGTCGGTATCGGTGTAGCCATGTAAATACATAAAACTTCGGGACCGTAGCGTAGCACGGGCAAACTGCTGGTTTAGCCTGTGGGCGCTTGCGAAGTCCTTCTTTCGATGAAATATTCATCCTTGACACCCAACTGTTGGGAAAAAGCCCCCAGATTCATCCTCAGGAACCCAGGGCCTCTGGTACAATTTTAGGGAGAGGGAGGACATTGACTCGAAAGGTTTAGGGAAACTGGCCAAGCGGGTGGCTATGTTGTTTACGGTTGTTAAGTTTCAGCCGTCGTGAGGGGTTGGGGCCTTGAAGTTCGGAAGTAGTAGTGTCGGCTATCATGGATTTGTCGTTGTGCATGACTAAATCTAATTGTCTACACCTGTCCTGCCCCTACCCCGTAATGTACGGGTGGGTAGGAGCCTGTTGATATCGGGAACTCGGATTGATGTCCTCCGGGTCCGATTCTCACGTCAACGGATACTATCCGGAACATAAAGCAGAAATGACTCATAACCAAAAATGAACGTGTTTTTCGGTTATAACGGCATTATCAAACCCTGACAATGCCTTATGACTTGGGATTGGGCCTCTTCGAGGCGGGTGCTGAACCTTTAGGTAGGGGTTAAACACGAAGTCAACATTCTTACAAAATACATATTATACCAGCTTTTTAGCCTGAGGTTCAACAAATTATTTCTGAATTTGAAGAGCTTGACCATTACATTGGATATGCACAACGTGGAAATACTACCATTCTCTAATGCAATGAATATGTTATCTGTACAAGTGGATAAGCAATGGAGAAGTATACGGGTTCAGTGCCCGAAAATTGGCAGAATCCCCAATGGAACTTCAGATCCACAAAAGACTTCCACCTGGGGCATGATCCCTGCTTTACGACCGTTTAATCTGTTGCACCAACCTGTTTTCTAGAGGTCAGGCTATTGGCCTTCACTCGTGAAAGTCACAAACAAATGGGGCATTATCTTTTGTAAGCAGCCATTGTATCCTAATTGATAAGGCAAAAGCTGTCCATCTGAGTGAGAATTATGCAAAAAGGCTTGTCAAGTTGTCCTGTCCCCCTTCCAGGTATAAGCATGACGACACAAACATCAAGCCAAATAATAGTAACTCTTGAGGGAAGCCGGAGTTCTGAGCAGGCAAACCAATCAATGGATGCTAATGGTCCAGTTTTTCCAGAAAAATCGGGGGAGAGACTTGGAAAATACCGTTGACCTGTGCAACCTGGAGACCCGAATTGAATTTTTTTTTTTTAACCCACTGTCAGAACCTCTACAAGTTCAGGTCACAAAGTTGAACCAGTAACCCAGTTATCAGTCCAAGGCAGACACCAGGTCAGAAGCCAGAGAAACAGTTGCAGAAAAATTGTTCAAGAACATAGACACATGTTGCCAACATTGCATGAAGCAACAGAGGCTTAGGATTGTGTACAGAGCTCAGAAGAGTCCGCGCCATCTTCGTCACTTCGTTACTTCGCTTAGTGCTACGAAAGTTCGTAACTTTGATGGAAATTCGTGAAAGTTCGTGAGTTTGATGGCTTTCTGTGAAAGTTCGTGAGTTGGTATTCCAGCCTTGTCAAAACTCCTTGGCACATCTGTGATGTGCATCCACAGCTTGCCGAGGTTGGCCGGTTAGGTTCTGGTTAGCTGGTTAGTGGCTGGAGGTTAGGGGTTTGGGTTAGGCGGTTACGGTTAGAGGTTAGAGGTTAGTGGTTAGTGGTTAGGGTTAGAGGTTAGTGTTAGGCCAGGGTATCAATATAAAAAAACGGGGGAGAAGCAAATGATGGCCAGATTGATGCGTCTGATTTGTGTGGTTTGTTCACCTCACGAACTTTCCTGGGAATTCACCAAAGTGACGAAGTTTCACAGGTTTCCATCAAAGTGACGAACTTTCGCAAGTTTAAGCGAAGTAACGAAGTGACGAAGGTGACTACTACTCAGCTCAGAAGAAATCACTCATTCCAGAGAAACACGCTGGGTTCAAGTTGTGTGGCATGGCCATTGATCCTAGTGGATACAGCACATCACAGTAGCCAGAGGACATGCAGGAGGGAGCAATACAGCATGCGAGGTACTGTTCGGCCTTCATTTTTACCCGAGAAGGCCGAGGAATATTATTTCGATTTATGGTGCACATCACCAATCTTCCAGTGGTTGAACTGGTATAGTACAATGCACAGGTATGTTCCTGCCTCTGTTAGACTAGAAGCAGAGCAAGGAGTATGGGCTGCGCTCGAAGTATTTACTCGGGCTCGAAGATCAGGTTGTGATCGGTAAGCTTGATTGACTAACCAACGGATACTGTTCCGAACATAAGGCAGAATGACTAATCACAGAAAATCGAACTTGGAAAATCTCTTTGGTTCCAGGGGATGAAATGGGCTTGCACCAGGGGATTCAGGTGGGTAAGAAGTTGAAAAGCATATCCTAGCATTTTGATTTATCTCTACATCTTACCCCACTTTCTTTCGATTTATTTCGTGATGACCAATGTTGCACGACTAAATCTTTGTTTGTACATGTAGCAAAAGCTACCGAAATCCAAGTTCCCTTGGGTAGCCAAACCTAAAGGTTCAGCAATAATGCGACTGTTGCCTCTTTCCAAATAAGTGATTTCCCCATCACGTGAGGGATCTCCCGGTTTCATCGTACATGTGTACTGAATGTGAATCTGACCCGGGAACCTGGATTTTCCTTCGCCTATCTCCACAAATCCCCGTAACATACCGCCCATGTAGTTGGATCGAGCGAAGGTAGTCTGGCCCAGATAGGTAGCCATGATGCATAAGTACTTGAATGAGGAATTCAAGTGAACCCGAATATTGAACTACCTACGAGGCCATGAGGAGCCAACTGATGGTTGGCGACTACTGTGGCCAGAATTTACAGTTTAGAAGACTTCAACCCAAATAGATCCGTAGCGTAGCACAGCCAAACTGCTAGTATCATTTAAAAACCATTAAGTTTGATTTGCATGGGGCACCAGTGTAACTAAGTGGCTTGCAGAAGGAGTGTGTTTATAATGGTGTGGGTTATAATGTAGAGCTCGGCTAGAGGAAAACCTGATACCGAAGTCGGCTAAAATCACTCATTAGGCGCACGCGTGGCCTAAAGGTTGTTCGGATTATGTTTCAACTCAACCCACACCTTTCGACAGGTTTCTGGTCAGTTTTGAATTTGAATTTCGATGTTGTGGACGGCTCACGTGAATTTCAACCTGGCATACTGGCTCAAATCTCACAAATTCGTAAAAATTATGGTGGGCCTGAAATTTAGTTTGCAAACCAAAGCAAGCGAGTGTTGGGACGCAACAGAGAAGTATCGGAATCGAACTGAGAAGAAAATTAATCTACACCAGTAGCGGGAAAGAATACATAGAAGCGGTACTACTTAAATATTGCTCAGTCCATTGTACTATGGTGCTAACGGCTTAGTGACTGCTATTTTTTGTACACCACTACATATGTTGGCTGAATCTGTCCGAATCCCGACCCATCGCTGTATCTCTCCCTACAACCGTGAATCTGGGAGCAGTAATTCGCCGTTCTTCAAGCAATTGGCTCGAAGACTGTTGAAATAGCGTCCTTACCAAATGTGGAGACCGATCCTGACGACTGGAGAACTAACGAAGGCCCGGCAGGAGAAGTCATGGAGGATGGCTGATCCGGTATTTCTTCACTTTGTTTCAATAATCATGTCTGCTAATTGACATGTTTATTCTTTAAGTATCAAGGCTGAAGATGTATTGAACAGGGAAATCTGGCTAGACATGTGGTCTGATAGGCCCGAATCCTGGCTCAGCCAAGCGAACCATATCTTCAGTCACCTTCAGATCACGTCCAACTTCAAGGATTACAGTATAGCTTCAACCTATGGGTTGTTTATTTTTCTATTAACCTTTATAACAGTTCTTGCGCATTGAGTGATTTTCAGCCTTAGAAGAATTTCTTCTATTCCTCTGCCCACCAACAGAATCCAAAACTGGTCCATCATCATTCAGATGGCCAGATTGTCCTGCGTATTGGTCCCTCGATCCATCGGGTGATGACCGTCTTAGCATGGATGAGGCAGCACGTCTAGGATTTCCCCCTATCCAGCTAATCACTGAAATCCGCGGAGATTTCTGGGATGCCAGCGTCTACGCCGGACTCCATACATTTCACCAGGCGAAGGGTTTCGATCCAGACAGCCAGGACGTCGCACGGCATCTAAGGCACCCACTCTATCAAATGTCCCAACCAACAGATGTTTTACTCGCCCACAGTGAGTCAACCCTCCCGATCTGAGTGGTTTGTTCTGATTTTATGCATCGTAGTGGATGAGGACGCGGAGAAAGAACAGGAAGGCGAGTTCGACGACGAGGTAAGCTCGGTCAGCCATGATGATGGTGAGCAGATTGTATTTTCCAATATTCAACTGGACTCATGCACATTTTCACGGAATCCCCAGCCTCCGAGCCGATAACCCGAAAACCAGCGGTTGAACTACCCAGGCATCGTGACGATATACCGGTTTAAACGACCTTCAAATTCTTGATTAACGTTCAGTTGGCTCTGATGTTGTTCCATGCGGTTTGCTCGCTGTATGACTATTAGACGTATGTGGCATAATCGTTTGTTTATGTTCGGGTCGGCAGAAGACGAGCTTTGTGATTCCGAATCCAATCCTGTCCGTTTCTTCTGGATCCCAAATGCTCCAGACTCGCCTTGGAACTTTGTATTCCAGCAGTTACTATCCCCCCCCTAGAACTCGGACACTTAGGGAAAATCCATGAATAGCATTTTATCCACAAATCCTAGAGTCAGGCCCAATAGCCAGATCGTCAGAAATTCGTCTTTTACCTGGGTCTCATGTTTTACTTCGTCAAAAACGGACCAGAATTGGACAAACGGCATTGTTTTTCCTGCCGCGGTCCGGTGTCCGAGTTGTAGGTAACGGCCCGATTCAGCATTGATGTCGCTCTCATTCCCTCGTTTCTCAAATAAATTCTTTGGAACTTGGTACACCTATTCCTCTAGATGTAGTACACCTCCCTGGACAACGAAAATATCCCATGGCCCCCTCGACACTCAAGATACATCAATTAGTTCCACCGGTGCATCATTTCTCGAGTTTTGGCTGGATTTCGATATCTAGTAGTTGTGTGAGGCTATGAGAAGATATTCCCTGCTACCACCTTATTCCAGCAAAAAAATGGTATCCATTCTGCTTCTGAACGAGGACGAATCAAAATATTCCAGAGGGTTTAAATTGAGAATTGCCCAAATGCGGAAATATTACACAACTCGGTTCGCCGGGGGTCAATTTTTTTCGGAGCCCCCCAGAGCACTCATTCCATGTCTACGAACCGTATTCCGCCGAAATATCCGTACCCATTCCACCTCTGAATGAGGACAAACCAAAATATTCCGGAGGGTTTAAATTGCCCAAATACGGAAATATAACACAACTCCGTCCTCCACCGGACCCAGCACACGGAAATGCTCACCCAATCCGACATACCTATAGACTCGCAAAAAACTGGATGGTGCCTGCACCGACCCCCCGGTCTATACGGGAGGTTGCGTACGTTGGGAAAGACTCCCAGCTAATTGTAATCCCCGGCACTGGCATGGTTCTGGTCACAGGACAAAGCGGTTCCACGGGAATCGCATGCTGGAATATCCGTGTGGATCCCGCGAAATGCTGTGCCAGTGCCTCATTGGACCTTGGAGCACGTGTAGCCGTGGAGTCAGCATCGTTTGGGTGCACCACCCTGGTGGTAGGCGTGACGGTTGAAACGACACGACACCAGCGTTAGTTGCATTGATATTCAGTGTCCGGAACATAACTCGCGGCCCAGAGACAAGTTATTCCCTTCCGTTACAGCTACCGTTGCCTCCGCTTGTCCCGGTTCTCTCCCTACACAACGTACATACACCACACATACTCACAACTCATTGTTCCGGTTTATTGACTCGTTTGCTCCCATCCTGTCCCGATAAGTATTGTAGCTTACTGTAGTATTTCATTCAATTCGTAAGGCACGTGACTTTTTAATTTTTCCGACAAATCTCCAAAATCCGCTAAAATTGAGAAAAAATTATTGCAAGGGTTTTCGAAAATCGGGTGTGACGTGTGACTTACGAATTGAACGAAATACTACAGTAGTTTTCCTGGGCCGGGAAACGCAGGCGCACCCTATCTGGACCGTGCTCTCGCCAGCGAACTAAAAGGAGGGCTCATACTTGGTCACCTGATTTATATTATCTGTTGCGAATTCTTGTGACGCCGGTCGTGGACGCGGCCGTGGAAGTTAGGACCACGGGTGCACCTAGAACTTCGTTGAAAGTACAATAGAACTCGGGAATTAACCTCACTATGTTATATCTCTCGGAATCAGGACCACGGGTGCACCTAGAAATTAGTTTAAATTCGGAGGTTAAGTCTGTTTATTGTGCGGTAAAGCTGCTGGGGCAGCCCAGCACGATATCGGTTTGTTCGTGTTAGGATCAGTAGCTAGTCACGTGAATACAAGCAAGGTTTCCCGAGAACGTCTACGTGCGAGTGCTTCGTGCCTCCATACCATCTCCAGCGGGCGGGAACATCAGCAATTCTACAAAAATCTTGTGGCCTTTTGGCCCTTGTGAGCTTGTGGCACAAGCTCACAAGCTCAAAGTGCGAGAAAAATCTCCCAAAAAGTGCACAAATAAGAGCGGAGCAGGGTGTGAGAGTTGTGAGGAGTGGGTGTATGCAGTCAAATATGACATTGAAGGCGAGATCATCAAGTGGAAAGCTCGATTGGTTGCGAAAGGCTTCATGCAGATCCCCGGAGTCGATTTCTTCGGGACGTACGCAGGGGTTGTGCGGTAATTGGGCTGAGCACTTGGAGTTGTCGCTCGCTGCGCTCGGATGGGTTCGCTCGCACGTTGACCCTTCTTCTATTCGTATTAGGTCCTCGGATGCAGGCAATTCCATAATCGGTGTCTATACCGACGAGATCCAGACTCGCAAGCGTCCCATTCAAATCATGCAGTGCGTCAAATTCCTCCCCGCGGTGCTCGCGCGCCGAGCGCGAAATCGGCTGCGTCTGCGCATGGCGGCTCTGATAGCGATTGATCTGGAACGCCGGTGGGCTCCCCGCAAACCCTCCGCCGCCCCCATACCCGCCCCCGCGCGTCGGGCTCCCCGACCCCGACCCCATCCCCATCCCCATCCCCATCTTTCCCCCTCCTCCATTTGCACCGACGGGAGTCTGCAGTGTGGGCGGGACGGGGAAGAACCCGGGCGCGTACGCCTTGCTCGGGTGCGGCAGGCTCGCCGTGTGCGCGCTGTACGGCGCCCCATGCTCATGGCCGGCGTACGAGTCCCGCCGCTTCCCGAGCAACTCCGCCGCCGCGTACAGCCCGCCCATCCCCTGCGTCTGTTGCTGCGGCTGCTCTTTCTGGGTCTGCTGCTGCTGCCCTTGCCGATTGGGGCAGTAACCATATGAAGTTTGCTTAAGCAATGGCAGTCTCAACGCATAATCGTACTCAAGCACTGATTTGATTAAACTGGTAGCTGCCTCCCCCTTCCACCAAAGGTACATTTTACTGACATTTCCAATCCCCTCATATGCATATGATGATTAAGTATCTATCGTTCAGATTAATCCGGACCTTTGATCTGTTTGAACACGGTTGAATCTGTGGTCCGGGTATGTCAGACTCTGATAGTCAGCACTCACTGTGTACAAGAACTCTAGTCACCGATTAAAGTGATAATTGTTCGAGGTACCTGGATTGAACATGACATTAACGAGGGCTGAGAAAATCAAGGTTGCGATTGAACAGACCAAGATGTGTTCAAACCACCATTTCACTCCGTGATCCATGAAGGTAGGATGTTCGGATCTGGAACTCAAGACTCACTGTAACCAAAGCTGCAGTTATTTACTGAAGATCTAGCGCATGAGAAACAATTCTGAAGTCCCTAGATTGAGCAGAACATCAATAATGGCCGAACAAATCCAGGTATGGTTGAACAAACCGAGATCTGTTCAAACAACTATTGTGCACGATGACAGAGTGAGTACAAAGTATATCTACGAGACGAAAAAATTCAAGGGAATCAACCACTGGTGGAAAAGGCAGCTCCTAGCCACTGTCTTCCACTTCATTTTCATCCGAATCAACGGAAACCCATCCGCGCCATCTGTGGAAAGTGGTAGTTAGCACTTGGGATAGATTAATCACTAAAATGAGCTGACTTGGATTTCCTCTTCATTGGCTTCGTAGCACCCCCAGGAGTGGCCACTGGTTTCTTGCTGCGGCATTTACGCTGAACACTAAACAGTTAAATGTATATGACAGAGATATATTCCGGGATGGAATGGGCCCACCGTGGTTTATTTTTTTTGGCTGGGGCCGGGACCTCCGCTGTATCAATTTCATCGGCCTGCCTAAGTAATAAGTGAACCACACATCAGATGGAATCATGATGATCAAGATGGGCCATAACAGACCTCGATCTTTTTTTATTGCCACGGGTTTTCGGAGCAGGAGGTACATCTGCGTCCATATCGGAAGGCGGCGGCGAAGCTTCCGAAGTGAGAACAGGAGGTGGGGTCATCATCGGTACGATGGGTGGGCATCCCGACACACAAGCCGGCGAAGAAAGACAAGTCCAGTCCCAAGGCATGGCGACCCGTGGAACAGCACGCGGCGGTACTCGCGAAACCTCTGGAACGGCTCATGGCGGACAGAATCTCGTACTTGGCGGAGAGTCGTGGCATCCTCGACCCGGATCAATATGGAGGACGACCGAGCCACAGCACACTCCAGGCGGCTAGCGGCTTCATACGTCAGGCTCGCGCGCTCATGGACAAGAATATGGTCGTGTCTACTTTATTCTTCGATCTAAAAGGCGCCTATAACAACATTAACCACCAAGTAATCGCAAGAACCTTAGCGGAGGAAGGGTACACGAAGACGGAAATCGCATGGGTGCTGTCATTCCTGGACGGCCACAGGACGACGGTGGTCATCGACGGCAAGCAAACGGTGACGGTGCGGATAACTGGGAAAGGCGGGCCTCAGGGATCAGCGCTCACCGTGGCGATCTTCCAACTTAGCATTAACAGGCTTCTTCGCAAGCTCTCCAAACTCAGCAGGGTCTCCATCAACGCGACGTGGAAGAATGGTTTCGTTGACGACGTGAATTTCTCCACGGCAAGTAGGTCGATCATGGCGAACATCGAAACCCTGGAAGAGGCGGGGAAGGTGGCGAAGGAGTGGGAGGCGGAGGACAAGGCGTCATTCGAGGAGGACAAGACGGAGTCTCTTCACGCGGTGAAGGGGAGGGCGGACTATTCGGGGTTTTCGGTGAAGTTTGGAGGCAGGGTGATTGCGCCATCGGACGAGGTGAAATGGGTGGGTGTTTGGATGGATCGGGGGCTGACGGGGAGGAGGCACGTCGAGATGAGGGCGGCGTTGGCCGTCCGAGCGTTGAATGCAATGGTCGCGCTGCTGCACGCATCATGGGGCTTGAGTCCTGTTCTCATTCGTGATCTAATCCAGTCCACCATTTTTCCACGTGCGGACTACGGAGTAGCGGCCTTCCTCCCTCTAGCGCCGAAGATCCTCAAACCCCTGGAACGCGTCAATCGTTCTGCGGCTCGGTGCATTACAGGCAGCTTTCGGACAGCGTCTCTCGCAGCTCTGGAGAAAGAGGCGGCAATACTCCCGGCTCACCTTCGCATTGAGCGCGACGCCCTTCTCACTGTTGCCCGCTTCCTCTCCCTTCCCTCAAGTCACGCTATACACCGTCACCTGGTGTCTGCTCTCACCAACAATCCCAGAGACCCGAAGATGGCATCCCTCTACCACCACATTGAGCTACTCCCGGAGGTGCGTTGGCCAGAGGAGGTGCCGAGCCGTGGACAGAGGCTGTGCATTGATATTGGCGCCTTTGGCAATGAGCAAAGCAGTGACCACCTCATAACCACAGAACGCAGCTATTTGCAGCGCCGAGCCATTCTGTCTGTTGACATCCGCACCGTTTTCAATGAGAAAGCAAATCATCTCTTTGTGGCCGTTTACCACAGCAGCTTGAAGTGCAGTGCTGACATCTACAATTTCTTTAATTGAAATAAGATGATGTGCGGTTTCACGCAAATCAAAGAATGCAGCAATCCAAAGACGGGTTGTCGACCATTGGATCCTCAATGAAACCAGTATGAAAGACACTTGCATACCTTGTGGAGCGTGACAATGTGTTGAACTTGGAGAAGAGTCGTTCACAGCCTTCCAGGTCCTCCAGGCCCAAGCCACGAACGTAGGTCGTCAGGAACCTCAGCTGGCACATATGGTTATGGGTGTGGCCATGGAATGCCCCTAGTGATCGAAGGTTCAGCCACCTTGCCTTCTCTCCAATTGGGGAGTTTTTGATCGTCGTTTCAAACCCGCAGCCTATGTCATATCCTTGGCCCAAATCAGGGCCAAATGCGTCAAGCAGGGCATCGGATATGGCCAGCCCATTTTTGGCGCTGTGTAAACAAATCAGTCAGGTACCGCATTCAGTGGGTTTGGGAAGACATACAGTTCTCCACTTCTTACCATGTCTGCCATAAGCAGAATGAAGCCATGCTGACACAGGCAGAGAAAGATTCCTGTCTCGTCGAAGATTCCCCACATATGTGAGGTGAGCTCCTCTGACATGTTCTTCCACCGCTCCTGGCACTCCGAATCCTCTTTTGGATTGTTGCTCCTCTAGTGTGTGTCAGGGTCTTCCATGGAAGCCGTGGAATTAAGCTCCTCATTTAGATCGTCCTGAAGATCGCCCATTTATCTGCCAGCATGGCTGATGTCGATACAAATGTTCCCCTCAGCGACGTCGTCATAATTGAAGGCAGCAGCACCGTCATCACCAGACTGGTCCATTGGATTGTCGGGCATGTCTCTTAGACGTTCAAATGCCTCGTGTTTCTTTTTTGAGAGGGCTAGGGGTTTTAAATCAGACTGGTGTCCTGCACCCCCAGTGTTGACATACCAGCAATATGCTCAAGCATTTCGGTATTTGTTACGTCATTCAGGTGCGTACGCTCGCTCTTTCTGACCCAGGGTCCGCAGCTCTGGCCTTGTCTTTCCATTGGCACCTGTAATGTCAACTGCCATTCGCACTTTGGTTGAGTGGTTATGAGGCCATGCCTTCTTGGTTATGTCCTTGGGCATGGTGAGTCGGTGAAAGAGAATTTTTGACAGTTGATACGCAACCATGTGACCTATGTTTGGTTGCCATACGCGCTGGTGGAAGTCGTGGAACAGGGACTTGGCCAAGGACCATCTGCTATTCACTGCCGTTGGTGATGGATCATATGACATGGAGTTCTTGGAGGCTCTTTTCCCGGATGACACGGAGGAAATCAACGCAATAGAAGAAGCCACATTTGCGCTGTTCGAGGTGTATTTTGCGCGTATTTTGGGGTTTTGTAGGTCAGAAATTGCAAAGATACCCCCTGTGAATCGACCCCGATCACAAGAGTGACTCTACCAGCCGAAACAGGTCTGTTTACTCTACCAGAGTATGTAAAAATTGTAAATTAACCATAAAATTATTAATCATATTTCCGAATATGGTAGCTCCGATCCTCCCGTACCTCTGCCGAACCCCATACTCTGCAATAACCCATAGGTTTTGGGGTCCATCGATGGGTTAAGACAGAGGAGACTGTATTTCAGCGGGATGAACATGTTTTAAGCGGTTTTTACGCGGGGAGAGACCCCCCGCGGACCCCCCTGCCGCTCGCAGCGGGGCCCACCGTGGACCCCCCTGAACGCTCGCCACTGGGCCCACTGCGTGGTGCTTTGCGCCTTTGGCACGTGCACATCGGCGGGGTGCGGCATCATTTGATGGCTTGATGGCCAGATCTCACACCGACGCGTCGAGTCCTATTCTCAGCCAGTCTCCTACCCAGCCGCGGTTTCGAGGTTCATCAAGACAGAGTAGTAGTGCGACAATTGAATTCTGAGAAATCGGACTTCGGGAATATTCGGACCGGATGTAATGTGACGAAATATGTGACCTAAGTTGGGGATGAACCTCGGCGGCTGGCATATAACACTTGTCAACAACACAGCCACAACTTCGTGAAATCCAAACAGAAAGTCATCCAGGGAGCTTCATCATGTGAAATAAAATACTCTTGGGGATTAAGGGTCCTCTATTAGTGCATTGAAGCTCTCCGATGAAGTTCTACGGTCTGAGATGCCGATTCGGAAGATTAATGTAGCAGATACATCCTAAAATCATGATTTCCTGCTGGTAACTTTGAATACAGTAGTAATAAAAATGATAAAACTGCCCCCAGGCACTCATTTGGACCCCATAAGAGTATTCTAGGCTCAGGACACCTTTTCCTGAGGAGAGGGACAGAAGGGCGAATTTTATACATGATTTCTCAAAATTGTGGCTGTGTTGTTGACAAGTGTTATATGCCAGCCGCCGTAGAGAGGTTCATCCCCGACTTAGGTCACATATAACTCGAGGTAGCGCGCTTCGCGGCAAAGTCCACTATCTTCTTATTTTCAATCTCGACCCAATCTTCACGGAAAGCAAATAAACCCTCACCAAATAGCCTCCCTCGTTCGCGAGAGCTCGAGGAAAAATAAACATTACATTGCAATTATCACATTCTTGAATTCTAATCAGCTTTGAGAACCTTAAATACGACCCCCCATAAGTTGCAAGATTTGAACTGTTTGTTTATTTGGCAGTGGCAGTGTCGGTTCGTGCCGAGACGGCTGATTCGGAGATCAAAAATGAAAATAATGCATTTGGTGCAGTTTGTCCCCAGAGTATTAGGGAACTGTACAGAATGTCAAACAAATCTCCCTTTTAACATCTACAGTGGTGCTCGATTTATGTGCACCATGGTGGTTCACCACATTGGGGCTAGAGACTGACTCTGGACAACTTGTGGAGGTGAAGGACAGACAGACAGAAAGTTTCCTGACCACTTTTGGAATTGCCAAAAAAGGAAATTTCCGCTCAATCCCTGATTTTCTGACCCCTCCAGGAACCAAGTGTTTTTGGGGGGACCGTGGGAAGAAACTGAGTATATACCATGAAAGGGCTTGCTAAATAGAGCAGATTCACATTTTGGATTGTGTGATTTCATACACCCAATCTCTCGGAAAGTAGGCGATAAGTTGGCCATTTTGACTCAAAATGTTCGAAAAATTAGCTAAAAACCTCAAAAACAGCCAACTTGTGGCCTACTTTTTGAGGCATTGGCTGTATCAAATCACTCAGTTCAAAATGTGAATATGGTCTATTTAGCAAGCCCATTCATGGTATATACTCAGTTTCTTCCCACGGTCCCCCCAAAAACACTTGGTTCCTGGAGGGGTCAGAAAATCACGGATTGAGCGGAAATTTCCTTTTTTGGCAATTCAAAAAGTGGTCAGGAAACCTTCTGTCTGTCTATCCTTCACCTCCACAAGTTGTCCAGAGTCAGTCTCTAGCCCCAATGTGGTGAACCACCATGGTGCACATAAATCGAGCACCACTGTATAGATCTTTCGGGTACTTAATTAGGACCCCCCATAAGTTGGAGCATCTCGAACTCACGCCGTGCGGAAACTGCCGAGTCGGAGTTTGAAATCATAGTACAACGATTTACACACGAAAGGTGCGAACACGAAAGGTCCAACTGACTCAAAGTCAGAGGTGAAAATCAGAAGGTCGCGAGACTTACAGATATATTGGTGGATACGTCAAGGGATGTTACCGTCATAAGTGGCTGGTCAGTTCGTTGAAGATGGTCTTGATCATTGGCATTGCTATCAGTGCAAATTTTTATATGGGAGTGTGAAAACTCACAATCGTGGGTTAGGCACAGATTGCTGCGTCCCAGCTCCCAGCGTGTAGGGTGATAATCGCTCGAACTCCATGCAGGGTGGTTGGTGGTTCAAGAGTCTGAAGCAATAACACCAAAGAACAAATGTGGTTTGGTCAAATAATATTGTGGTGCTTCCAACTCGAGTCAGTGTCAGAGGATTCAAATTGGGTTGGGGCCAAACCAATGTTCTACTGCCGCTTCAACCGCTTTGGCTCCATTGGCGCTGCTTTGCGCTTCATTCGCGTCACCGGAGTTGCTGGATTGGAATGGAGCTCGGGTATGATGGATTGCGTAGACTGAACGAGAGATGGTACTGCCGCAGTAACTGTGACTGAATAATTTAAATGAGTTTCAACGACAACAATATGAAGAAAAGCTGGTACCTGGCCATGCGAGTGTGCTGGTACTGGAGGACGCGAGTGTGGGACAGGGATTCGACTTCCGAAGCACCCGCTTTGGTGGGGTGACCGGAACTCGGGTTGAACGAGATGGCAGCGCAATAGTTGCGCGGGACGCCATCAAATTGGCTCTTTCGAGCCGGCTCAATCTAACAAAGGAATCTTCTGCTATGCGTGTTTCATCAGCTTCCCTTGCAACAACTGTTCTGAGGTTGGATCGAGAGGAGGATAATTCGGACAGCTTTGTTTTTGCAGCTTCGATTTCCTCTCGGGATCCGGTCTCCACAATGGTGTTGAGTGCCAAAAGTTGATGTCTCTTTGCTAACCTTTGACTGACGGCTGGTAATCCGGTCCTTACTGAAACTGTTCAAGATTAGCAACCCATCCAACGAAGTTACTCTTGAAATCATGACATATGGCGCCTCGGTTCCCGAACATTGACGGAGGTTGACCACTGTTTGCTGTAGTGTCTTGCCCTGAGATTTATGTGCTGTTATCGCAAATCCTGGGAGAACAGGAAGCTGGGTACGTCGAATTGTTTTGGACTGCTTCGAGTGGTAATGGGTAAATTTAACACTGACAGTGTCCTCAAGAGCGACGACATGATGGTCGGGCAGTCCCTCGATAATCCCAGGTGACGTGTCTGGTGCCTCGATTACGCAGGAAATGGCATGGCTGCGCCCTTTGGCATTCAATTTGTAAAAATCTTACACTCTTTAAAGTGCCAGAACATCCATTGACCACACCTCCAGGTACGTCAAAATTCTGGGAAATCATGACCGGCATTCCAATGACCAAAGGAATTTTACCCAGTCGCTGGTTGGTTTGCCCGGAATCCATGCGATTCAGACGTTCGATAAGAGCCTCATCTTCAATGGATTTATTTCTTCCCATAGTATCGGTAGCATAATACCAGTGCATGCTACGACCTGTCGCCTCTGCAAAAGCTTGCGCAGCTCTAACATTCAGTGCATCTTTCGTGGCATTATCCGGCACAATGATTGGGGTCCGGCGCCATCGATCTTCTGTCCAATCAATGTTCAAATTAGACAACACCCAGGTATTGAGCAAATCATAGTCTGAGTCCATACACCGTCCTTCTCTGAGCCTGCCGAGTAACGCCAGAAACCTCTCATTGCCAGGTCCGCTTTGACGTTGTTCTCGGTCAGAACTACGACAGTCTTTACTGACAGCCACAGTAATTTTCCAAAGATGACATTCTGCTTCGGCCGAGTCGCGGCGGTATAAAGAGCACCAGGCTTGATTATATTGGCATACAACCTCTTTTGACCCACGGGTGGTAACTGCGAAAAGTCGCCGGCAAAGATGACGTCGATTCCCCCAAAGGCGTCTGTATTCCCTTTTGCGATACTAAGGGCTTCACTAATATCACTCAACAGAGCACACCCAATCATCGAAACCTCGTCTATGAACAGGTAATCGACTCCATCCCACATGGACATCAAATCTCTACGGGCCTTGCTATTCATTCCATACTTCGATTTTTGTCCAAGGTTCAATGCTGCGTGCAATGTCATCCCAGAGATATTCCGCGCTGCAACTCCGGTGTAAGAAGCAAGAAGAAACCGTCTTCCTTGCCCCCGCCTTGTGAAAAAGTCTGTCAGGGGATTTATAACTCGCGATTTTCCGGTACCACCAGGACCACCAAGGAACATCCGCAAAGGTTGGTCTCTTTTCTCTAAACTGTACAGTAGCATGAGCGCGAAGCTGCCTCTAGAAGAAAGGAGCAAATGGGTATAGTAACGGCTATAGGAATGATAATATGCAAGTCAGTATGAGCAAGTTGCGTGAATAGAATAGAGAACACACCTCGGGTTGGAGGGCCACGATTGAATCGAAGTACATAGGAGCTGAAGTTGAGTCAGTACTTGAGTAGAACCTGAAGCGGAGTGAAAGGCACCTGGTAAACTAGATGCTGTGACGATAGGTGACTGGAGGTAGATTCAAAGTCAGTTAAAAATTTTGATTACGAGGATAATTAGATAGATGGGACGCACCTCGATCTATACCATCCAACATACAATCAACGAACGCGGCTTTGAAAAGGTGAGTCGAATGCGGAATGCATCAGAATTAAACTGACTGGTCGAGAATTGAATACAGCGGGACAAGCATAGGGAAGGCGTCTATCAGAGACCGAGTCAGGAAAGGTGAAGGGTATACAATTGAAGTGAACTTACCACGATGATAACGACTGATTGAAAGCCAAGCATGGGGAGGTCGGCGACAGCGGAGTGAGTGGTGTGGGCTTGAAGAGAGTGGGCTGGCAAAGGCAATAAGATAAAGAATCGAGAAATGCAGGTCAGTAATGCACACAAGTTGAATAGATAGAGAACGCACCTCGAGTAAATCGAACGAGGAACTCAAATCCAAGACAAAAGACTTGGCGCAGCTGCAAGTATCGATTGAGGATGAGTCCGAACTGGAGTAGATTCAAAGTCAGTGGAAATTTTGAATAGGAGGGTAAGTGGATGAAATGAGAGATGGTTATCCTTTTACCCGTTTATCTCCTTTTCGATCCAACTGTTTGTATATAAAGCCCCTAGATATTGTTTGTATCCTCAGTAAACTATCTACCTGTTGAACAAGGGATTTATAGTGGACTCATGAAGTGACGTTAGAGATGAAACTCAGAAGTGACCAGAAGAAACAAGATTGAAGTAGACTTGAAGCCTTGGCAGTAGAAGTGCTCCCGTGCAACTGAGGCCACACCATCTGTATAAGTGCTCCCATCAGATGAGTTCGAGTTGCTGCTAGCGCTTCCGATCTGTCTGGCCGTGCCATCAGTATAAGTGCCCCACCTTGAAGGAGACTGCGCCATCAGTGTAAGAGCTCCTGCACTAGCCATGCCGTGCCATCTGTATAAGAGCTCCGTTGCGTTGCACTGCAGCAGCCATCCGCCTCGTGGACGTCCCCAGTAGAATCTGACAGTTGATGGCCCTGTAGCTGAAGGTCCTTGTTCCTTGGCTGGAGCATCACTAGCCAGATCTGTCTCCCTCCTTTGAAGTCACCTCTCGATCCACCTGTCCCTTGTCTCGTGGTTCTTAGAAGTTGAACCCCAAAAACGAGATCGTGCTCCCGCTGGACAAATATTTAGTTGTAGCCACAATAGCATTTGAAGCATTTACAATCTTGAAGGGTGATACATACCCTACCCCGAACTTACCTTGGAAGTGAAGTTGTGAGATTTTAAATTTGATTTCACGGCTGCACCCAGAGTGCACCGTTTCACCGGGAGCGAGATGTTGGGCAACGGGTGAGTTCTGATATCAGTACTGTCGATTGTAGCGATGGCTTAGCGCAGCGTACCATTACCAATGTGGTACTCGTGGAGACACATCAAGGATGTGTCGGGTGTCCTCAAAAAATCCGATTCGATGTTCTATGCTCCCGCGAGCACACGAAACATTGGAAGTGTGTCCCTTCATGTTCATATTCCATTTTTTTTTTTCAACCCTAGTGATACGCTCAAAGCACGTCTGAGCGCATGAGCTGACAAAACAAATATCAAGCTTGACACTCCGGCGGCCATGAGGTAGGTGTGCAAGTGGGTCAATCCATGTCCTGCGCTCGGCTCAACACCAACACGAGGATACGAGGTGTTCCAGGGATATACGACGAAGGACACGAAAATGGGAACAACGGGGGACAATGCGAAAACAACGGGGGACAAGACAAGGATGACGAGGGACAAATGCGACGAAATGAAGTCTATTGCATGTGGGGGCAACGACCTGTCTATTCGATGGTGTACAGGGTGTAGACTAGGCCTATATATAGTAAAATGGACAAAGGAAGGGTGGAAGGGGAAATACCCAAAAAGGGGGACAAGTCCAAGTCAAAGGAGCGGAAAAGTCGGAAAAGCGGAAAAGTCTGCGGGAAAAGCGGAAAACTAAAAGGCGATGAGCCGTGTGAAACCCGCTGTCATGCAGTGGAAAGCTAATTCCAGGAGTAGTAGTCCTAAATAAGCGGCGGAAAAGGGTGGAAAGCTATCCAGGTATGGTGTTGTACACCTGAGAGCGAGATCCGCCAGTGAAAAGCTAGCGAGGGCGGAATGCAACAAGAAATTGACTCGTGTAAAACCCGCTGTCAACTGAGTCGAAAGGGGGAATTGACTGATCGGAACTTGGGGGGTGTGACCATCGCGGGGCGTGGCAGGTACTCACAATTATGCAAGTGCAACACACAGCGCTAACTGATCTTCCCAATCCGATAATCCCATTGCTTAAAGGCACCAGGCGGAAGTTGAGTCTGACTCCGAAGAAGAAGACATGCTTGTTGCCAGAATGCTGATGAATTATTTTGCCTGTATCGAAGTGATGCATTAGTGTTTAATGTTGAATTGAAGACAGTGAAATCGGTTCTCAAGAGAAGGCAGGAGAGGAGGGAAAGAATAATGTGGTCTTTGCTTTAAAGTTTTAACAAATTAACACATTCTTAGTGACCATTTGGTTCAAAGCTCGAAAAAAAAGTACTTTATAAGCCTAAAATGGGTGCAGGCAATTCAGAGGTACAACAGACATTACTTCTGCGACAAATTCAAACCTGCAGTAAATTGGCTGGCAAAACTGGGCAGCTTAAGGTTCACGTGTTGCATTATTTGGTGACCATCAACTCAACCCGTTGGTTTGAAGCTAGAAAAGTGCTTTATGAACCTGAGAGGTGTACAGGCAAGTCGGATGGATGGCAAACATTGGATCTGCACTGAATTTGGACCTGCAGCAAAATGATTGGTGAAACTGGGCAGTCAGAAGTGTTTGTGTTGCATTGCTTGGTGACCATCAAACCACTGAGTCAGGAACAGGATATCAAAGTCAATTCACTCTACAACACTGCTTTTTCGTATAGAGGGTCTAAAACTCACCAAATACAAGATATGGGAAAGGTTGAACAATCACAAGGCTTGAAGCAAAATCCCCTGTTCTGTGTTGATCTCACTGGGCGACTTTGGGACAGCAAGTATTGAAGTTAATTCACGACCACACTTTTTTTTCATAAATTTGAGGGTTTATAGGGCTCCAAAGTGTTTCTTCATGAGCGAGATTGTCACCGGAGACTGGGGCATGAACCACAAAACAGGCAGCCTTTGCTGCAGGCTTGCCGATCAGCCAGTTGGCACCACGGCACATGGCCAATTGCCGGTCTCAAAAATACAAGCCGAAAAGGACCAAAAGCTGAGTGCCGCTACTATGCGGCCTATTCTGACGACCGGCACCTCAGTCGGACAAGCAGGGACATGTGATCCGGTGTGATCACCGATGATCGGGACCTGTCTGCATGTGATGGCCGATGATCGAACCGAGAGAAACCCACAAAATAAAGAAATGCATGCTGTGAGGATTGAACCCGCACAACTCGGGAAACAGTTACGTCACTGAGGCAGTGCTTAAGTTCATTAGATTCGAATCTAGCAAAACTTAACTTTTTCTAATGGCATTACGGTATAAAACCATTGCACGAATGCTGGGAGACAAGTAAAAACCGAGCACTTTTTTCTGGTCTGCGAGTGATTAGAAACGAGAATTATGTAAACATAATTGCTCGTAAAAGTGCTGTGCAGTCAGTGAACACCAGGTGGAGGAAAGCAGGTTCCAGGGGTAGTAGACCTAAAGCGAGAGGTGGAAAGCAATCTAGATGCAATGATATACACCTGGGAGCAAAATCTGCCGGTGAAAAGCTGTCGAGGACGAAATGCGACAGGAAATCGACTCGTGAGAAACCCGCCGTCAACTGAGTCCAAAGGGGAAATTGCCGGGCTATGGGAAACCCGCTGTCATGAGTTCCATGCTCAGCGAGAGCTGACACAACACTAGTCCCTACTTTCCAGTTGTGACCCATACCATTCTGTAACCCTGGGAGGTTGTTTCGTTTGTTCCGTGCACACCGGCTTACTTGATTGCTAACAAAACCTTGCAACAACCTTCTTGGTATATTTTCATGCGTCCCTTGGCCTCAAGGTAGGCCTGCCTTCATTCAATTTGACTCCTTGCTAATAGATATCCTCCCTGGTTGCAATGTTGAGTCTCTGGTATCTCGAGCGACATCCATTTCAATGGCAAGTCTTCTCTTTGCTCAGTTCCTTTTAAATTTTAACTATCCTGCTTCGTTCTTGTTCTTTTTACGCTGTTCGGGCATTTCGGGGTACAGGTTTTCTTCAGTTTCCTTTGTTTTGCTGACTTTGATTGTCTTCAGCTGTCACAGTAGTTGTAGTAATATTTCATCAGAGTCTCGATTCACATGCTGACAATGATAATTATTGTTGGCTCGGCACAGTTAGGGAACCCATTCTATTTTGTCTTTCGAGCAGCACTGAAAAAAGGGAAGTTCGATCAACTACCCATGATACTTGATCCAAAATCCAGTTAATTATGCACTCTCTGATTCATCAAGGACTGCACCGTCAGAACCTCCATCTGTGGCTACTTGTGGTTGAATACCTCTAATTAATGCTTAGGTGAGGCACTTAAGGCCACTATGACCCTTTGGCTAACTTTCAGGTGGAGCCTGAGTCCGACATATTTTGTAGAGTGTGAATGAAGTACTTCGTACAAAAAAAACATAAGCACGAGGTGTGCCACGCATCGCGATGGCCCCCCTCCCCCAAGTACTGCCTGGTATTGAAGTATTCTCCTCGACAGCATTGGGTTCCGCACTTTACCAGCAACATTACCATGGATATCTCGGAAACCATTCTAAGCTATATGACTGGCAGCTACCTGGTCGAGGCTCACAGTAGCTCTCTCTAGGGGCTTGTGCGTGATGATTTGACGTTATGAAATCGCAAAATTGCGGCCTTCCCTGTGTAGTCGTTTTCACGGCTTATCACCGTGTACCAAGTACCTTGTCAGGATTGCAGCAGAGAAAGCCCAATCGAACCTTGTTTGTCCCCGTGTCCAAATCTCATATACACCCCGAAATCCCTGGCCTTTTTATACTGTGGTATAGCAGTGCTGTGAGAAACAACCTTGGGTGACTCCCCAACCCCATGAAATGCCTTCCTAGAACCTTATGTGGTTACCTGCCAGTTTGTGGTACAAAATGTGGCTCTGCATGTATGGCTATGGTCCAATGGCTGGGTAGATGCTGTGGCACAGATCCAGCTACATATTGTACGACAAAACAGTGGGGAAACCAGAGGGGGCTTGATATGCTAAAGAAAAATTGAAACCAGCTTACCTTCTTGAGGAAGAAATTGCTAACTAGATTTTGTTTAGCATCTTAACCATGGATTTCCACTGCTGAAAGTGCATCCACTAACAAAGTATTTCAAAGTTCCCAGAAAATACCTAATACCTTATATAAGAGGCCAAGGTCAAATTTATGGTTGGACTCACTACTGTTCATATCCGGAATTTTCTACTAGTGCTCTGACCCTGGTATCCCACTCCATCAGCATGTGGACAATCTCCGTGTGGCCCCCTTGGGCAGCAGCCTCCAAGGAGCTCTCATAGAACCCCCCTGCTGCATTGACATCAACGCCCTTTTCAAGGAGGATGCGGACAATATCTGTGTGGCCCCCTTGGGCAGCAGCCTGCAAAGAGCTCCCATATCTCCCCCCTGCTGCATTCACACCAGCGCCCTTGTCAAGGAGGATGCGGACAATCTCTGTGTGGCCCCCTTGGGCAGCAGCCTCCAAGGGGCTCTTATTGAACCCCCCTCCTGTATTGACATCAGCGCCCTTGTCAAGGAGGATGCGGACAATCTCTGTGTGGCCGCTGTCGACAGCAACATCCAAAGCGCTCCCACTGAATCCCCTTGCTGCATTGACATCAGCACCCTTGTCAAGGAGGATGCAGACAATCTCTATGTGGCCCCCTTGGGCAGCAGCCGCCAAGGAGCTCTCAAGGAACCCCCCTTCTGCATTGACATCAGCACCCTTGTCAAGGAGGATGCAGACAATCTCTGTGTGGCCCCTGTGGGCAGCAGCCACCAAGGAGCTCCCATAGAACCCCCCTGCTGCATTGACATCAGCACCCTTGTCAAGGAGGATGCGGACAATATCTGTGTGGCGCCCTTGGGCAGCAGCCTGCAAGGAGCTCCCATATATTCCCCCTGCTGCATTCACATCAGCACCCTTGCTAAGGAGGATGCAGACAGTATCTGTGTGGCACCCTTGGGCAGCAGCCTGCAAGGAGCTCCCATATTTTCCCCCTGCCGCATTGACATCAGCACCCTTGTCAAGGAGGATGTGGAAAATATCTGTGTGGCCCCCTTGGGCAGCAGCCTGCAAGGAGCTCCCATATTTTCCCCCTGCTGCATTGACATCAGCACCCTTGTCAAGGAGGATGTGGACAGTATCTGTGTGGCCCCCTTGGGCAGCAGCCTGCAAGGAGCTCCCGTATTCTCCCCCTTTTGCATTGACATCAGCGCCCTTGTCAAGGAGGATGCAGACAATATCTGTGTGGCCCTCTTGGGCAGCAGCCTGCAAAGAGCTCCGATATGTTCCCCCTTTTGCATTGACATCAGCGCCCTTGTCAAGGAGGATGCAGACAATATCTGTGTGGCCCTCGTGGGCAGCAGCCTGCAAGGAGCTCTCATATCTTCCCCCTGCTGCATTCACATCAGCACCCTTGTCAAGGAGGATGTGGACAGTATCTGTGTGGCACCCTTGGGCAGCAGCCTGCAAGGAGCTCCCATATATTCCCCCTGCTGCATTCACATCAGCACCCTTGCTAAGGAGGATGCAGACAGTATCTGTGTGGCACCCTTGGGCAGCAGCCTGCAAGGAGCTCCCATATTTTCCCCCTGCCGCATTGACATCAGCACCCTTGTCAAGGAGGATGTGGAAAATATCTGTGTGGCCCCCTTGGGCAGCAGCCTGCAAGGAGCTCCCATATTCTCCCCCTGCCGCATTGACATCAGCACCCTTGTCAAGGAGGATGCAGACAATATCTGTGTGGCCCCCTTGGGCAGCAGCCTGCAAGGAGCTCCCATATTCTCCCCCTGCCGCATTGACATCAGCACCCTTGTCAAGGAGGATGCGGACAATATCTGTGTGGCCCCTTGGGCAGCAGCCTGCAAAGAGCTCCCATATCTTCCCCCTGCTGCATTCACATCAGCACCCTTGTCAAGGAGGATGCAGACAGTATCTGTGTGGCCCCCTTGGGCAGCAGCCTGCAAGCAGCTCCCATATCTCTCAGATGGTGCATTGACATCAGCGCCCTTGTCAAGGAGGATGCAGACAATCTCTTTATGACCATAATGTGCTGCTACAATGAATGCTTGGCCGGCTGAATGTTGTGGCAAAGGTGTTCCCTCCAGCAAAGACTTGGCACTGTCCACGAGGTTTGCTGCTGCTGCAATCCATAATGCAGAGGCCTGTGGTGGCCAATCTCCATAATTCCATGGAGGAGAGTCCCATTTCCACACCCAGTAGCCTTCACCTGCATTCATTGTTTGTCTCCACTGAGAACTGCGACCAAGAAACTCTAGAAGACTTTCTCTGAGTTGAACTTCAGGCTGTCCAGCAGCATGTGCAAGGCAATATTGGGAATACTTAACAAGAGGGGGTACAGTAGCCCTCTTAACAGTCCAAGACCAATCTGGATATCCATCAAAGGCAAGGAATGTGAGCAGAGTGCGTGTTATCTCTGTTTGTGCATCTGGGAATAGTTGGGCTTGCATGCTGTCTAGATATTCCTGTGTGGTGAAGTGAACAAGTCGCACCACAGAAGATTCCTTGTCTGCAATAACAAGCCCAGCACAGACAGCAAGAACAGTCTCAATGTCCAGGAGATAGTCCTCATTGAGGCTCTTTGCACCTGGCTTAATAGCTAGAGCTACTGTTAATTCAGAGACTGTCAATGGCCGCTTTGCATTGGCAACCCAAATGAGGGTGAAGCGAGCTATCTGTTGGTCTCCCTGACTCTGGGCTTCTATTCGTTGCATTGCAACATCGTAGCTGTCATAAAGACTCTTTGGGAGTGTTCTCAGCGCATCTTGAACAGCCCCAACTGAGCTCTCTGTTTTGAGAGAATCAATGTGAAGTTTAGCCAGAAGGAACCTAGTCAGAGTTTATTTCAGTTGCTTTTCACAATCAATCATCACAACTTACATTCCATTGACAGTATCAGTAATCTTTGCATGGATTTCCTGCCGTAACACAGGTTTTTTCCGCATGTGCTGTGACAGGCGCGAAGACAACTTGATCTGTGAATCAATGTATGCTCGAATATCCCCTGCTTCTGCATGAATCTCCAGTGTTTTAAGATTGGGAAAGGAGAAGAGCTCTGGAGAAACACTTGGCCGTGAAGTGATCATCAAGTTCACATTTCTACCCATCACTGCCAGTTGTTCGAGTAGAATTTCCCGTTCAGACTCAGAATATTCATCCATAGCATCAACAATGATGAAGACCTGTGAAAACTCCTCGATGCTAGAGCTGAGCACATTGACAACTTCTTCCAGTGATGGTGCAGTGCCCTTCTCCCGGTGCTGCTTGTAAAGATTTTCCACAATGGAGCCAATGTCCCTGTCAAGTACAAGCTGTCTCCAGAGACCTGCAAGAAGCCTAGATGGTGTTTGGATGTTGACTTCCTTGTGGTTCAAATAAATACAAGCAACACCAATATCCTTGTTGTTCTTGAATGCAGCACTGAGATGATCCACAACCATTGAGCTAGGATTGTCATAATTAGTGATCACCGATTAATGTGGAGAATGGACACACGCAAGGACAGTTTTCCCAGCCCCAGCTGGAAATTTCAGCTTTGTTAGTTTGAAAGCTATGACGGTGATGAATTACATAGAATTCCCTGGCACCAAAGGGTACTTCCGGAATTAGATTCCCATTTTTTGAAGACAGGATCTGCAAGCAGCCATCCACCAGTTCCCTTCTCCCGCATCTGTGAAATTTCTGCCTGTCGTAGAAAGAAATTGATAGGTGAAAGCCAGTTAAGGATGATGTCTCGGTTTTCTGCTTCCCCATGGTAATGGATGTGCATGGTTCCAGGTCCGGCATTTACGTTGGGACCATACCCAACACCTCCACCACCACCCTGTTGGCCACCCTGTCCACCATCACCTCCTCTGCCTCCTAGGTAATATAAATACCGATGTTGGTGTTTTGAAGGATTGTCTCTAACCTTTGATGGTAAGGTGGGGTTGGTCAGACGTGGCCATTCTGTGTAAGTGTGGATCTTGGGAACTGCATCAGCCAGCGTCAAAGTGCACGTGGAAGACAGAACTGACCAAAGAGAATCAATTGCTGCAGTAGACTTGGCCGTAGCACGAAGGATGTGGTGGGACAAAGACAAGTATAAGAGGGTCGGGGAACATGCACAGAGCACGTTGCGCTTTAAATCAGATAGAAGGTTACGAAACGTCGAACAATTGATGTGGCGCTTAGACGATGAGTCGATGACAGCTAGCTGACAGCAACACTTCCTTATCGGAATGGAACTGTTGCAGTCTCGCTCGAACATTGACAGTAGATCAGGCAATTCTGCAGCTCAGTGTTGTGGGCTGGCTGCGGCGCCCACAGTGAGGACTTGAGGATGCATTATTGCGTGACCGCCGCATTGTTCGGGTGCAGTACTTACGTGGCCAAATTGAATCGCAATGACAGCTTTCATCTTACTGACAGCGAAGATTCAATCTTGAGCGCAGATTCTCTCTCTTTATAAAAATTACGTTTCTCTGTCCGTCCGAAGCCTTTTCAAACTCCGCTGTCAGATTCTATCTCCCCCATCAGCTTCTCCGTTTTGGATCCTTATCATTTTTGATCCTTATCACACTTCTCACTGTCGCTATTTTCTCTGGTCCGACGCCGCGCGTAAGCTCCCTGTGTTCTCCAGACATTGAACATTGGCCTTCTGAAGATGGCTGGCTGCCCTCTCATTGTCCAGCACTTCATGTATCCATTCCTTCAGCGCCCCTTCTAACTCCGCTGTCAGATTTCTGTCTCCGCCATCAGCTTCTCCGTTTTTTATCCTTATCACTTTTGATTCTTATCACACTTCCCTATTTTCTCTGTTCCACTTCCACCGCTGCGCGTAAGCTCCCTGTGTTCTGCTCCAGACATTGAATTTCTGAAGATGGCTGGCTGCCCTCTCATTGTCCAGCACTTCATGTATCCGTTCCTTCGGCGCCACGTTGCCCTTATCCTGGGGTCCCTTCAAATAAGCTCAAGATCCGAATTCTAGGTCTTGGGATGGCTTCTATTTGCGAATTTTCTCCGAAGCTGTGTACAAGGCTGCTACAGAATGACGAGATCCGAGAATAGAAATTACAGCTTTTGCTCTGTTCCTCCTGCGTTCACTTCTAACGTCAACTCTCCACGGGGTGTTTCTTGCACCACCAGTGTTCTTAGATCTCTGCAGAATGGCTGAATCCTCGGCAGAGTCATCATCGGAAGAAACCCAACAGGAGCGTCGACTTCGGCTGCGACGCGAGGCTCAAAGAGACCGACGAACCAATCTTGATAATTCGGACCGTGATTTGAAGCGAAAACACAATACTGTAGCTCGGCAGCTTTCCCGTTCCCTTCTTCCAGACCACCGTGTTACAGAAATTCGCCGCATTAACACTGCTACACGCGCAGGCGGTAGAGCAATGCTGGATGATCCCCAGCGAGCAGTTATTCGGGAAACAGATCGGAATGCTCATCAGATTCGATACACAGGACGCTCGGCGAATGTGGAGAATACCAAGTGGTGGGAGCGCGTCGCTGTTCTTAATACATCTCAGACTGCGCCATTCCTCGGCCTGCGCTGGAACAGGGTTTGCAAAACATGTGGTATCAAAGTGCGTATTCAATTGTATTTCAATGCCAGCCTCAGCAACAACCGATGGATACATAACAGGCCCTATCCGGTGAAAGAATACACGATCAATGTTTTGTTTGCGGCCCAAAGGGCACCCATTACCAGCCACCACTCCCACCGTACCCACAGGAATGGGACTACTTCATCAACAATCGCAAAACTGCGGGCATCTCACGCAAGTTGAACAATATCTTCTCACTCACTGCTATTGGGGTCTACGATGGGGATTTTATGAAATTTTCCGACGGCGTGGCTGCCGTAACTTTAGCCGGTGGACGAACATACCATCGTATGCTCCCTGCTCATGAGGGACAACACGCTATACGCTGGTTCATCCACGATCCTTGGGCAATATTTGCAAAGGGTGCGGAAATGGACATACCTGACTCCTGGATCAGCAGCACGCTCGCGGGGTTGGAACGAATCAACCCATTCATTGCTGAACTTGAAAAATTGAATGTCTATGATGATACTGATAACATCGCGCTACATATTGAGCATTCGGACAGCACAAACAACGAGATCGCGGCTATTATTTCCCTTGCTCCGGCATCTCCACCGTCCCGGCGCAAGTTGGTAATTCAGCGCAAGGGCAGTGCTGATCCTGTATTTTGGATCTACTCTCCCCGCTGGTGGAACCTTTGCATTACTTGCTACTCTTGCCACATGGCACACTGGGATGGTCACCAAACCGTCTAACCCCAGACAGAAAAAATTCAGCCAGTCGCGCTGGTATCGAACACGATTTTTCATGAATGCCGAACAAATGTCCACATTCTCGCGATTGACCGGTGAGAACAAAATATAACATTCATTTTGAAGTTTCTGAAGAATTATGACAGGAGAGTATTTGGTCGACGCTTGGAGCGCAATTGAAGAGGCCCGCCTGACGTACATACGTCACCATCAACACACAGATCCGGACGAGGCCGAATACGTCGGAACTGGCGATGAAGAGCCGGTGGATGATGTTCGATTGCCGTCCACCTTCGTCCATTCACCTGCTTGGTCTGCCGCTAATATATCTGACTGCCTGGCCCTCCGAAAGGCCTTGGGTCCAGTTACTCTATTCATCACGTTCACCACCAATCCCTGCTGGCCCGAAATCACCTCCCAGCTGAAACCCGGCCAATCCGCTAATGACCGACCAGATCTCATTGTCCGAGTTTTCCAACAATATCTTTCGGCATTCATGAAAGATATTCGCTCTCTTCTTGGCCCTGTTCTGTATCATATTCGAGTCACGGAGTTTCAAAAACGAGGTCTTCCCCACGAGCACATGGCCTTCGCGTTGAAAAATGTTCCGCGATCACCCACGGAAATCGACCAATTTTTGAGTGCTGAACTCCCTCGGGATTCTGGCCCCTTGCGCGACGCCGTTAAACGCCACATGACCCACATTCACGATCCAACCAAGACATATCACTGCTGTGGATGGCCTCGCAACTGTCAATATGGGTTCCCAAAACCCGGTAAAACCAACTCATCGTTTGATGAACGAGGTTTGTCTATTCCATTGTGCATCATAGCTCCCAAGGCTGACTCAACCAGGCTGTCAGAAAGAACAACCTCGTTCTCTACAATCACTGCACCAAACCACACAGAGTTTTGTCTCAGTAGGAAGCTGCCTCTTCACCCACATCACAAAATATTGGCTAATCGGGGCAATATCGTAGTTGTAATCATGCTTCAAAGCCAACCGTTTCGCTTCGCGGTTTGCGACTGTATTACATAAATTATGCACTGGCCAAAAAAACAGATTTGCACAGCCCTCAGGATATATCTCTCCATAAGATTATCCATGTCTGTCTAAAACCTTTTAAACTCCGTTTTGGGGAAATCAGCTCCGACCTTTTGGACCATCAGCGTTACAGCTGATTCGGAAACTAATGAGAATGGTCGAGAATTTTTTTTCGCGCAGTCCCCAAAAGGAAATATCCGTCTCTTGCTCTCTTTCCCACTCTTCTACCACTACCAAGGCCTCTGCGTAAACTTTTGAGCTCTAGCGAGCATTTATGTAATTGCCCTCGGCTGCCTCAACTACATTGAGACCGACCCGACAATGTCGTATAACAGGGCAGCAATCAGTGAAGCAATGAAACAAGAGCATTGTAACAGAGTCTGAGGAGGTGTGTTGAACGCAGGAGACTGAGGTAGGCAGGCTTGGCCGATGCGAAGTCGACGGATGTCGACAGAGCGTCGGCCGAGGTAGGCACAAATTTGCCGACATGACGTCGGCAGACTTTGCCGACTAGGGTCGGCCGACGTCCACCGACGTCAGCCCAGGTAAACAGACTTTGCCTACCGGATCACGGAATGCAGTGGGAGCTCACACCTAGAAAGGCTCCAATTTAACCCATACAACATACCACACGATGCCTCGGTCCGTCGCGTTGAATAAAATATTTCATATCCTTGACCGCCTTATACTTCATTCGGCAGAGCATCCTGATGCGCAAGGAGAACTGTACTCAGGCGGATTATAATTTTGTATGGACATCTGGGTACATACATGTACCCCCGGGTGCATTGAAACCGATCTGAGAAGGAATTTCCTGACAGCGGATCTAAAACAGTTTTTAAAAAGAAGAAAATTGGGTAGGTAGGTAAGTAGGTAGGTATGATTTCACGCACAGCCCGAATCATGAACACATGTTCCAGGGATTTTGCGTGTACGAAGCAAGGATAATTAAATCAGCTTCCCCCTGCCAACTGACCCAAAAGGTTCCGAGACGCTGGCGCTCCACATGTTACAGGAACTTGGAGCATCGAAGGTTGGTTTCGTTCTTTTGAACTCATCAGGTGGGCCACACAGCCCACAACCAACCGATAACAGCACCGATATCAGGCAGACAATTTGGCAGATTGTTCCCCATGATAACGGCCTGATAGGGGGCAAGACAACTGGCCAGGTTGTCCTGCCTACCATCAGGGGCAAGCGTTGTCGACTGGCCAGAAAATAATTGCGACTGGCTAGGCCACAGCTCAATCTGATCCCCCAGAACCCAAACCAAGGTCACAACTTGCCAGCTTGCGACCTTGATCCCCCAGAACCCAAACAGAAGTCGTAACTTGCCATATTGCGACCATGATCCCCCAGAACCCAAACAGAGGTTGCAACTTGTCAGGCTGCGACCTCAATCCCCCAGAACCCAAAAAGAAGTCACAACATGCCAGATTCCGACTTTTATCCCCCAGAACCCAAACAGAAGTCGCAACTTGCTGGATTGCGACCTCGATCCTCCAGAACCCAAACAGAGTTTTGCAACTTGCCAGGCTGTGACCTCAATCCCCCAGAACCCAAACAGAAGTCGCAACTTGCTGGATTGCGACCTCGATTCCCCAGAACCCAAACAGAGGTTGGAACTTGCCAGGCTGCGACCTCAATCCCCCAGAACCTGAACAGAAGTCGCAACATGCCGGATTGCGACTTTTATCCCCCAGAACCCAAACAGAAATCGCAACTTGCCGGATTGCGACCTCGATCCCCCAGAACCCAAATTGCATCTGGAAAATCAGAAGTCACCGGCCTTGGCTTCTCTCGGAGAATTTCGACAAGAGAGAAAACCATGCTCTGCTAATCGCAATTCACGGTGCATTATGTATGAACAATATGAAAGCGGCTGATCAGACCTCAGTCAGGGACTGCCATGTGGCTTTGTGATTGAACAATATAACAGAGGGCCAAGCCGACGAAAATGAAGGGGGTAAAGAAAAACAAAGCCCCAAAATGGGGGGAGTTGTCGCTATCGAGACCGATGGGGTATTGCTTTTTCTGTGAGGAGTCAGTCAGCTGAATGTCGCTGGCTTGAAAGAGAGAGTGTGTGTGCTTAGCAGTTCAGCGATCTCACTGTGTACCTGCTGGATTGTATCATTATCTTCAGGAGTCAGGGGGGGTTAGAGAACGCACGATGTGGGAATATTCGGTAGCAGAGTGCAGAGGCCAAATGGGCTTGCAGAGAATGGAGCAGCAGAGGCCAAATGGGCATGCACAGAAGGAGGTGGCAGAGGCCAAATGGGCGTGCACAGAAGGAGGTGGCAGAGGCCAAATGGGCATGCACAGAATGGGGTGGCAGAGGCCAAATGGGCTTGCACAGAATGGCACAGAAATCACAGTGCGAGATACTGAAGTGTCCTCCAAAACCGAGCCTTTATATACGTTTTCGGACGGTCATTTTCCGGCCCCGCTGGGGTGTCCATCTCTAACCCGTCTTTTCTCGGTCCTCTCTCACTGCTTTCCCCAGATCAATCATCACCGTTTCCATCCGGTGTGGGGCTCATTAGCCTTGGATTACCTTCGAACCATGCATCAAGTCATGTGAGCGCGAGTACTAGTGCGCATGTCAAGAGGTGATTGATCTCTGGATCGTTGAATATGAAGTTGAATAAGCGAGATCACTGATGATACCGGATCGCTGCCGAATCACAGCCACTTCCTTTCTTGAGACTGGGCGTAGACGACTTGCAGCTGCTTGAGACACACTTGCCCATTCAATCTTATAATAATGGAATACCTGCTCTACCGTTCACATCCTGGGTGCCTCTAAACTGAAAACATCCATACTCGATGAACTACAATCCTTGGGAGGTGTACTTGCAGCATATACAGGATTAGGATGCCAGTCCTGATAGATTAGACCTTAGAATAATTGGTCTCGAACTATGGCGGTGGCGTCGGCGAGCGCAGGAAAGAGACGAGCAGCGCAGACTGGGCGACATGGTGATGGATTGATCTCGTTGATTATCATTGCCTTTTCTGGGGGGGGGGGGGGGGGGGGGGGAGGCTCGTGGGAACGTATTCACTGATCCAGAGATCGCTCACCTCTTGGCGCATGTGTCTCTTTGCTTTCCAACGCCACCGGCGTTTTCAAGTTCAGCTCACGCGCAATTCACAATATATTTTACATCCATCCTTCGTCTTACGGACTCACCGACTGCGAAGCTTGTCACGAGAACGCGGCTGACTCAGTGTGCGCCGGGGATTGACAAAGCCGGAGACTTGGGTGTCTGTGTCCAGCCATCACTTCCAGGCGTCATCAGAAAACGCGTAGTCCATAAAGGGCGGGCACGCGACAGTAAATCGCCGGGGGTGTGGTGGAAGCGAAGAGGCCGTGCCGTGATCCCGGTAACCAAACAACATCCCACGCGCACGCGGAACGGAAGTGACGAGCTTTCACCAACATTCCTCTCAAGTGACGAGTATTCCCAGAAACTCGTCGGAGTGACGAAGTTTCACGCCAATTCATCAAAGTGATGAACCTTCGCAGAATTAAGCGAAGTGACGCAGTGACGAAGGTGGGTACTACTCTCTTTGTCATGAAGTTATTTCCCTCGTCGTCTAGCGTGATGTGGCAGCTTACATAAGGGTGTCGAAATCCGACGCTCTCTACCTTATATCAATTTCTTTTGAAATTGATCGGCTAGCTGGCGGGAACACTAGCTTGGCGCGCAAATCACCTTGGCAGTCGCGAGCGTCTGTTCAGAAGAAACAGAAATAAATTCGGATATCCGGGAGAGATCCCGGTTGGAGTGGGGGACAATAAACCTGGCCTGAACAGATTTGACTACCGGATATCAGGAAAGGATTTGGATACCGGATATGGCAAAATAAAATTGCGGTTGAACAAAACTGGATCCGAGACATCTGGAGTAAAGCAGGAGGGATTTATCTGGCAAAGAGTTCAGATAGCCAGAAATAAAGGTGCCGGACTCATGTCTCGCAACTAAGTCCCGATAGCTGTTTCGTGCTCGTAGTCGCTTCTCAGCTGTACAGTTGGGGATTCTCAAACATGCATATCTTGTATATTAAGCAGATGCCTCGAATCAGTATGCACCTGTTTGTCCATCACCCCAATTTAACACATTTTTCTCAACCACGTTCCGTTACCCATGGTGCAGTGCTTAATTCGGTATTCCTTTCTCCCATGCTTCTTTCAGGCACTACCCTTTAACCCCAAATCAAAGATTAGCTCCGGCATGTTGCGCGTCGGCATCTTTCCTACCGAATTCATCCATCCATTTCTTGCTATTACGCACCTATCACTACCGCTTTACCACCACTCTGCAGACAATTCGAATCAGTGTAATAGCTGCTCCAATATCCCATAGATTGAACCGATTTGATCTAATTTTCGAGACCCGTGTATCATGATCAAAGATTAACTTTGGTCCAGGGAACCGGGCGCTCCAACAAGTTATTTCGACCTCGCCGATCAGGCGTTCAACTCCCGTTCAAAAGGCATGTTACTATTCTTCTCCTTCTTCACCAGCCCCATCATGTCCTCCCTCGCCCACGGACTTCCAACGCCGGTCTGTTCAGTTCCATCCTCGCGCTGCCTCCCATACTGAACTAATCCTAGGGCCTATGCGCGCAGGACGACGCGAGGCACTCGCCGAAGCCACGCCTCATTGCAATTTAATTCTATTGGCACAAGTGAGTGAGAGCCAGCCAAGTTCATTCCAGTCATAATATTCAGTTCGCTAGGCTGTGCAATGCAACTATTGATATTCCAAGCTCAAGTGCGTATATGCGGAGACTCCAGAGTGACTCGGAATTGTCCATCTTATCCCTGGTACGCCGTCGCTAACGAGCGTAGACCTCTTGCTCACGTTTGCTAACTATCCATCAATGCATACGACATCAGTAGCGGTACTTGCGCCACCCGTCACCGCGATCTTTCACTGCTGAAGTAATCCAGGACCCGTATCCATTCATATAATCAAGGCAGAGCTAAAGGTGAATTATTTTACTACGGTGAACACGACTGAATTTCATCCTGAAGGCTCAACTGACAATGCGCCCCTCCCACATTACGATGTTGAGCCACAAGTGCTCGAGTCTGACAGCAATACCCTCGAAAATGGTAATCTGCTTCAGATTTTACTGTTGACCACCGCGTTCACGGTCGCAAAGAAAAGCCGACAGCTCTCGACACGACGGCTTTCATTCTCGCACTTAACCACTCCCTCAGGGCCGAACATGCGTTATGCGGTGTTATTGTGCGAACTGCTCTGCTGACTTCATATGTTCTTGGTTGTCCATCAATTTTCTGGATCTCTCGAAATTTCCGCCAGGTAGCCCTCGGACTTCTGATCGAAAGTCGAACCTGAATGATTCCGCCATCAGGAAGTGCGTATAATGAACCATATCCTGAAAACCATGTCCTGAACCATCTCTCATTAAACTGATCAAATTTGTCCTCTGGCCCAGGCGGTACAGCTGAATTGTCATTCTGGTTGTGCTTTGTTCATTTATGCGAGTATTCTACTTTTACCAGTCTCCAACACGTAAAAATGCCGGTGTTCCCAGTTGCGTCACCCGGCTTCTACTCTCTCCATCGGCTGATTGTTCGCCCCTTTTTTTCCATCTTCCTTCTCCAGTCCGATGGGATCCCCGGCCGAAAGTCATACCAGTGTCCTGAGTTCAGTATTGTCGTTGACGGGACTGCGTGTATTTTATCGAAACTCCAGCGACTGTAACTCCTTGAATAGACGTGCTTTAGACGGATGAAGTGCCTACAAGTTGAAATGAGTCAGAACGGAAAATGACACAGACCTCAGAGCGAACAAAGCAAACTTCTGACGTTGTTATGTCTTTCCTGCTGCCTCATAAATCAAGAAGAGCACAGACTTCGAACACCTCGGGACTGCGGTTAAGAATGTCGAACATGCAGTTTAGTTGGAGAATCTATTCTCAGTGTCGTCCCAGATTGTTATTCCCAGCCTGAAGGGTTTGAAGGCTTCAGACAACCTACAGATAGAGATTTCATTTCTTAACCAAACCAAAGCCAATCGCCAATCGTGTTCTCTGCCTGTGGCGGAGCGAAGCGAAGGCATATCTTGTGAAGCAATATCAGCGGGCCGTTGCCTGATCTTCAAGGCGATTCCAGCAATATGGCCTCCCAGATCCATCCAGTATCACTCGTTTGTTGTTTCTATTCATTGGTTAAATTTGGTACTGACAATTCCATAGATATCTCCAGTCCAACAAACGGATGGACTTCCCCTTGGACCTTCACAGATCCCGCGGTTGGTAATCGGTGGTGCGTACTGGCCAGGGGTTCGACTTAGCATTGCTTTGCTCATGAGAACATTGCCCTTATTGGCAGGGAGGAGGTGGAGGAGGACGACAATTCTGAGGATGGATCGCCAGCTCCCAAGAAGCGCAAGCAGGCTGCTTTGACACAGGGACAGGGTGGAGGCCAGGTTGCAAAGGGCAAGGACTTTGGAGCCAGGTGGACGTTTTTTTCGCTGAGAAAATGGAGCTTTTTGGCAGCAAGAATATGTTGAGCTCAGGGTGGAAAGAGTACGTCATTTTTTTTTGCCCTTCCAGTTGACATTTCTGAAAATCCCTTCACAGATATACCAATGAAACTAGCTCAAGGGGTATTCACCCTTAAAATCTTCCACACAGGCTCAGAAAAGTGAGGTGCATTCAAATGGCGGGCATTTTGAAAAGTATGACCTCACAATAGAAGTGCATTCAAATGGCTGGCATTTTGAAAAGCGCGACGTGGCGCAATAGAGGTGCATTCAAATGGCTGGCATTTTGAAAAGTGTGACCTGGCACAATAGAGGTGCATTCAAATGGTGGGCATTTTGAAAAGCATGACCTGACACAATAGAGATGCATTCAATTTCAAATGGCCGCCGTTTTGAAAAGCATGACCCGACGCAATAGAGGTGCATTCAAATGGCAGGCATTTTGAAAAGCATGACCTGATGCAATAGAGCTGTATTCAAATGGCTGGCATTTTGAAAAGCATGACCTGGCACAATAGAGGTGCATTCAAATGGCTGTCATTTTGAAAAGCGTGACCTGGCGCAATAGAGGTGCATTCAAATGGCTGGCATTTTGAAAAGCATGACCTGGCGCAATAGAGCTGCATTCTGAAAGCATGACCTGACACAATGGAGCTGCATTCAAATGGCTGGCAGTTTGAAAAGTGTGACCTGAGGCAATAGAGATCCATTCAATTTCAAATGGCTGCCATTTTGCAAAGCATGACCCAACACAATAGAGGTGCATTCAAATGGCAGGCATTTTGAAAAGTATGACCTGACACAATAGAGCTGCATTCAAATGGCTGCCATTTTGAAAAGCGTGACCTGGCACAATAGAGGTGCATTCAAACGGCTGGCATTTGGAAAAGCATGATCTGACACAATAGAGGTGTGTTCACATGGTGGGCATTTTGAAAAGCATGACCTGGCGCAATAGAGGTGCATTCAAAGGCGGGCATTTTGAAAAGCATGACCTGACACAATAGAGATGCATAGACTCGTCACCAGTCTGCCCAGAGACGGCAAAATCTTCGTGCAAGCACGTTGCCGTAGGCAGACTGGTAGTTCTCGGAAGCTGTCATTGGTCTGTGCGTGGAGTTTGAAATTTTGGCTGGTGCCGATGGTCGGCATCATTGTGGCTGTGCATTGCCCTATAAATGAGGTTTTTCGTGCTCGCGCACGGCAGCGTTAGAAAAAAATCTAAAGAAGCAGTTTTCAAGATATTTGGATTATAAAGGCCCGATCCCTTGAGAACTTTGAGAAATAACTGAAATTGAGCTCGGAACAGCAGAGAAGGAAAAATTTCAAACTCCGCGCGCAGCCCTTGCACAGCATCCGAGAACTACCAGTCTGCCTACGGCAACGTGCTTGCACGAAGATTTTGCCGTCTCTGGGCAGACTGGTGACGAGTCTAAGAGATGCATTCAATTTCAAATGGCCGCCGTTTTGAAAAGCATGACCCAACGCAATAGAGGTGCATTCAAATGGCAGGCATTTTGAAAAGCATGACCTGATGCAATAGAGCTGCATTCAAATGGCTGGCATTTTGAAAAGCATGACCTGGTGCAATAGAGGTGCATTCAAATGGCTGTCATTTTGAAAAGCGTGACCTGGCGCAATAGAGGTGCATTCAAATGGCTGGCATTTTGAAAAGCATGACCTGGCGCAATAGAGCTGCATTCTGAAAGCATGACCTGACACAATAGAGCTGCATTCAAATAGCTGGCAGTTTGAAAAGTGTGACCTGATGCAATAGAGATCCATTCAATTTCAAATGGCTGCCATTTTGCAAAGCATGACCCAACACAATAGAGGTGCATTCAAATGGCAGGCATTTTGAAAAGTATGACCTGACACAATAGAGCTGCATTCAAATGGCTGCCATTTTGAAAAGCGTGACCTGGCACAATAGAGGTGCATTCAAACGGCTGGCGTTTTGAAAAGCATGACCTGACACAATATAGGTGCATTCAAAGAGCTGGCATTTTGAAAAGCGTGACCTGGCACAATACAGGTGCATTCAAATGGTGGGCATTTTGAAAAGCATGACCTGCTGCAATAGAGGTGCATTCAAACGGCTGGTATTTTGAAAAGCATGACCTGGCGCAATAGAGCTGCATTCTGAAAAGCATGGCCCGACGCAATAGAGGTGCATTCAAATGGCTGGCATTTAAGACACAAATATCAAGTTCTTCACACTGGCATAGGAATTTGTGTCCCCGTGCATTGTGGTAGTGCACGCCGATGCGTCTGGCAGGATCTCGGGACGATTAGTCATCTCTTTGCATGTGTTTAGATCAGATTCCAGCTAGTGATGTTCGGGTCGGGTCGGGTCGGGCTTGAGAGGGCCCTTGTCTGAGAATATGAGTGGGCCCGACCCAGGCCCTCAAGTAGGGCCCGGGCTTTGCGGTATAAATAGATTCTAGAATATTACTCGAATGTGATAAATACATCGTTGTCGTCTTCCCCTTCGTCTGGCTCGTCAGCCAGGCACCCATCCCAGACACCCAATCCCTCCATATCGTTGTCGTTGCCCTCATCCTCGTCGGCGGCAAGTGTGGGTTCATTAGAGCGGTGGAAAGAGAATCTCTCCGCGTAGCTCACACTTCAAGAATTGAAGTGCCTCCACAATGTCGCCTTTGAGACGATTGTGGCGCTTCGAGATCGTTATTCCACCGGATGAAAATGCATGCTCGCTGGAAGTTGCAGCTGCTTGAATTGCTGCATGATGTAGTTAGCCGGAATGGGTTGCAATGTCGAATGGTGTACCAAGTCATGTTTTTGACGCCTAGACCGCTGGAGGCACGTCCTCTGAGGCCGTGATTGCGTTGATGTGTTCATTGGGATGGCCAAATGCAGCACCGCCTCTGTCAAAATAAAGAACTGCCAAGCCCTTGGATTAATGACCAGGCTAGCAGGAGGAAATTGAAAGAGACAGTTTTGTTCAGAATTGCGGTGGCTATCACCCTGAATTCAAACCAAAGGAAATTGCTCTCCATAAAATGTCATGTTTTGCCAGCAGAATGCCAAATAACATGCAATGTGTTGTGTGAATTCCCAATACTACAACACGTGTGATCTGTGACCATTTTCGAGTGTTTTGGCCGGTTTGGACAGGGGAAAAGAAGCACTTGACAGATTTAAGGTTTGCAGGCAACAAAGCACCCGTTTGAATCCAGGGCACACAAAAATGGCCAACACCTGGGATCCAGATGAGTGCAATACCCACATAATAGAAGAGCAACAACGCGAGAGGCGAAGGCGGATCCCCCAAAAATTAGGAGTGCTCGGTTGAATGGTTCAAATGCGAGGATGATTTGACGGTCTGGGGGTGGTGGAACGAGGAAACAAATGCAAAACAGGTCAAAGGAGGGGGGAGCCAGGAGGGGGTCAGTAGGTCAGCAGGAAGGTTAGTGCGGTCAAATTAGTATTTGAGTTAGGAGGTCAGTGGTAAACGAGATCCTAGAAGTTTGAGTGGTTCGGGGTTGCAAGAGAAAGCCAGGGAGCATCGCGCCCAGGCAAGGGAACAAAAATGGAAGGCGATGGAAATTTGCCCGGAGGCGGAGATCGTCCGATGGTCCACTAGAATAAAGTTGAGGGGATCACTTTGATCGAGTTTAGAACTTGTTTTACCTTAGTCTAATGTCGCACGGTTTGAATGTCTTTATTTCCTCTTTTCCCTTTGCACCATCCTGACGTCGTGGTGCCGAGCGCCCTTCGCAAAACACGGGATGCTCTGCCGTGCCCTGCTTGTCACTCTTGGCCAGGGACTATCTCTGCACAGCTGGGCTGTGCGAGACTTCTCCATTCTTCCCTCCATTCTTTGCACCATCCTGATGTCGCGGTGCCGAGCGCCCTTCCCAAAACACGGGATGCTCTGCTGTGCCCTGCTTGTCACTCTTGGCCAGGGACCGTCTCCGCACAGCAGGGCTGTGCGAGATTTCTCCGTTCTCCATTCTCCCCTCCATTCTTCCGGACGTCGCGGCGCTGGGCGCCCTTCGGACCGTCTCCGCACAGCAGGGCTGTGTGAGATTTCTCTGTTCTCCCCTCCATTCTTCCGGACATCGCGGTGCCAGGCGTCCTTCGGACTGTCTCCGCACAGCCGGGCTGTGCGAGAGTTCTCCATTCTCCCGTGTTCCACTCACATTCACTCACATTCACTGGTTTGACATCATTTCATGGTCGAATTCCTTCAAACAAAATTGTAGCATGAAAATTCAGTAGTGCTAAGCTCGTTTGCATCGAAAAATCCATACCATACCTACTTCAATGTTGTGCAATAAAAATATTTGGGGTGTTCTGAAAAACCGACTTTGTGGGCTGGCATGCTATTGAAAATCGGTCATTGCAGCATGAAAGTACTTGAAAAATGAAGTATACTCACATTTTAGTTGACTCGATTTGATACTCATTTGAGCTCGCAATGGGCACTGCAAATCGGTCACTTTTGCTTTTTTGGGAGCATTTTCGCCCATTTTCGCCCAAAATGGCAAACTTGAGAGCCTCCGTGTGAGCTCAAATGAGTATCAAATCGAGTCAACTAAAATGTGAGTATACTTCATTTTTCAAGTACTTTCATGCTGAAATGACCGATTTTCGATAGCATGCCAGCCCACAAAGTCGGTTTTTCAGAACACCCCAAATATTTTTATTGCACAACATTGAAGTAGGTATGGTATGGATTTTTCGATGCAAACGAGCTTAGCACTACTGAATGTTCATGCCACAATTTTGTTTGAAGGAATTCGACCATGAAATGATGTCAAACCATGGCTCGGCATTTATTTAGAGCGCCACTGTATGCGTGCGACAGCTTGACCCGTTCCTGAAATACAGGTATTGCCGCTGTGGCTTTGCAATCGGAAAAACGGCCCGCTCAGAAATTCGCCCTCTTATCTCTCTCATTCTATTCTTCGACACTTCCTTCAAGTTACAACCAGATCCATATGCATTGAAGACACTGACTGACTTCATGTAATCTACAACTCTGATAATTGCAGTGAAACTCTGTGACCAACTTTGAACAGGGTGAATTGGATCCATGCTCGGCCATTTTGAGAAACGGAGAGCATGTTTGAATGATCATAAAGTGCTTCGATAATTTTCTAAGGGTCATTTCACAGTGCAAAGTTGGATGGACCTGGTTGAGTATGAATTCTAGCAGATAGTAGAGACACAATACATTGTTGAATGCTGATGGAGGAGGGAATTCCATCCTTCTCGGCCATCTCGGGCATGTTCAACTGACAATGGCACCAGCAGGACTTGTGCTTTTGAAGCTCTTCATGGGTCCCATTGGTTTTAAAGCCACTGAATCGGACATATACAATCCACCCAGCTGACAGAACCTCACAGATTTTCACAGATCTCGTGTATTTAATCAATGGTACTATCTGAGAAGTGCTCCAGCAAGGGATGGAACAGTTTTTGAGAAGTAGAGAGTGTGCAATTCCACCGTGTAACCTCAACGACAAGCTGAATTGATTTCCTAATGAGCAATTTGGGAATCGTAAGAATTGTTTTTTTTTTTGCTGGATCAACCCCACACCGAGGCACCGCTCTCCACTTACATGCAGTCAAAACAACGAGGGATGGGTACTAGGAACTTGTCCAATTTATCGCAAATTTGTTGGGACAAATTTTTTTGGTTGACTTTATCTTGCGGGAAACTCTGTATCTTGCGGGAATCAGCTATATATATCTTGCGGGATGCCACGTTTTCCCCGCAAGTTAAACGGTCTGATTATCGCTGCTAATCTTGCGGCAATTCCATCAAATCACCGATCTATCTTGCGGGACGGCCGAAATCACCGATCTTTCTTGCGGCCGAATAAATGTGCATCCGGACCGCCATATACATTGAAAGAACGAAGAGTGTACCACACAGAACGGTTCTTCCTGGCTGTCGCAGCCAAGGGTTACGTTTGAGCTTGAGTTGATTAGTTGTTTGTCTTGAATATCGGTCTTGCTGCTCGCTTCTTGCGGAGTAGGGCTTGTTAGAATAGTCGAAATTACGTAGTCGCAGTCACGCATTGGAATTGAAGGGCAGATAATGTTCGAGGAGCACGGCGGAGTTGCAATTGAGTTGAGTTCATCTTGGTCTCGATGTTCCGACTTGCTGGGTTGCGGAGGGCTTGATCAGACAGCCTTTAAGCGCTGTATTGAGATCGGAAGAGAGCTGCTTGATGGCGGGATGCACACGCCCGCAACGTCAGACAGAGCTTGCTTCAACTTGATGTTTGAGGCGGAACAGAAGTGTGGAGTTCCAGAGGAAAAATGCAGGGATGGACGCAGAAACGGATGGAATGCGACCGGGGGGGATGGTGGGCGTAACAAAGAACGACGCATGAGAGACCCTGCCTCTTTTGAGTGGATGTTGAACGGCTGATCGGGGAGGTCGAAGATAACAATCTTTGATCTGTCGGGTGGACCCGGAGAACAAAAGGAAATTAGACTGCTAACGGGCGCGTGTCTTGGAGCAGGTGGGAAAAACAAAAGCCTCAAGGCGACCGAGACACTGGAACAGATAGGTGGCCGAGAGAAAAAAGGTGCAAAATTGGAAGAAGCAAAACATGTACAAATGAAATCACCGCATCTGCTTAAGATACGAGTAATAGCAGAGTCGACGTAAATCAAACTAAAGCTTTTTGCTGTTCACTGTCTGCATGATAACGGCAGTAACCCTGCACCAATCATGCGGCTGGACCGCATTCTGGTCGGGATGGTAGATCTTGTGAACCAGGGAATGTCAGCAAAACAAATTTGTGACGGGAGCGGTGAGCTGGGAAAGTAGCGCCTCTGTAATACCTCTGAATGCATCATATAAAAAATAGAGGTCAATCCGAGTACTAGAGCTAATGTGGGACATGTTCTGCATGAAGACATACAGAAATACCCGAACCTGACCCAGAACGTCCTGTACTTGCAATCACAGCGGAGGAGTCGGCAAGGGCAAATGTACGGCGGAGAATTATTATGATGAGCATGTGGGCTCATTACATTGCAGAACGTGATAGCGAATAGTACAAATTGTAACCGTAACACAGCGTGAATTTAACCATACCCGAGAGCGACAACACCATGAGAACACAAGAACTATACCCAACTGAACGGCATATCCACCCCTTCTCTGTCAACACACGCTTCAGCAAGGCGATGCGCTGAATACGGTTCTGCTCTTGATGAACACGCGCGCCGCATCTCGTTTGCGCTCAGGGCGTCCAAGAACAGCGCGTAGTATTCGCCCTCGGGATCCGCAGGGAGAAGAGTTGGGTCAGCCAGAAATACGTCCACAATGGCATCAACGTGGGAGGTGTCGGCTTTCGTGACGAGTGGAGCTGACATACCCTCACCGATTACTTCAACCACGCGCGATCTGATTACCGCTTCGGCATTACGCGACGCACGACGACCGCCAGAGCTCGAGCCGGCTGAGATCGAACGGCTGCGGTCGCCGTCGCGCGCATCACCCTTCTTCTTCTTTGGTGCTCATTCTCCGATGTGTCGTCTTCGTTGTCGACGCCGATGATGGTGTCAGAGGAGCGAGGGTGTTTGGCAGGTGCGGGGAGAAGCTCATCATCATATGGTTTGGGGGAAGGTGGTTGTTTGACGCCAGTATCAGTGGAATCGGAGTCGTTGTCGATAGTTTCGTTGTCAAGGTTGTCCAGGGGCTGGCGTTTGCGCTTTGAAGTAGATGCAGAAGAGGGAGTGGAAGTGGAGCAAGACTTTGACTTCTTGGGCTTGGTTAGGTGCAAAACGTGGGCGCTGGTGGCCTTGTTACCGCCAAACAGTTGCGCGAGGCGATTATAGTAGGGCAAGGTTTTTGAAGCATTTGGTGTATTTATTTCCGTATTCCTAGGCCCCATTAGCATGCATCCGAACGCGAGATTAAGCTGCACGCACCTCGATGAACTTTTCAATGAAGTCGGCCTCTGCGTCGCTTTCTTCAACTCATCATCCCACCCTACTCCACTCTTTCCACGTACAAATTCGTAGTCCTCGAATTCCGTTTTACCTGAAACAGGATTAGTTTCTGCGGGAAGATACGGCAGACACGCATAATCACATAGCGCAGTCTATTTCCGACATTTTCTTTCGAGTGAATGGGGCGTGCAGGAAACTTCTTCTTGAGAGAGGCAGATATGTCTGTGCATGCTTTGGTCTTGAAGCCGTTGCCGCTCAGGTACTGCGATGGGTCTTTGAGTAGAAAATCAAGCGCGTGGTTGGTCTCTGGTTTGGAGAATGAGTTCGGGGCATTTTCAGGGATGTCAGACGAGTTGCTTTCGCTGCCAGAGTCGCCAGGGGAGTCGGCACGAGGACCCATGGTGTGAAGGAGGTCGACAGCAGTGGCTGGGGCACGGTGGAGGTCGAGCAAAGCGAAGAAGAAGCAGCGTGACAGCAGCGTTACAAAAATTCACACAATCACGCGTGAATTCACCGTTACCGATCAGGCCCTAATTATTACTAACTTATGATGAGAATTTGGCGGAGACTCTGCACTACCACTACTAAGACACCTCAGGACCCACTACCTAATGTTAGTGGGCATCAATGTTCACAGAGGTCAGGGCAAAAAACCGCTCTGGGACTGAATGTAATCAGTCGAAGCCGAGTACTCACACTTTTTAAAATGCCATCCATTTGAATGCATCTCTATTGCCTCAGGTCACGCTTTTCGAAATGCCAGCCATTTGAATGCATCTCTGATGCCTCAGCTCATGCTTTTCAAAATGCCGGCCATTTAAATGGATCTCTATTGCCCCAGGTCACGCTTTTCAAAATGCTGGCCATTTGAATGCATCTCTATTGCCCCAGGTCATGCTTTTCAAAATGCCAACCATTTCAATGCATCTCTATGGCCCCATGTCACCCTTTTCAAAATGCCGGCCACTTGAATGCACCTTGGATACAGCTACTGTACGGAATCAAATAAAACAAAATATTGTCCCGAGCTCCTCGTCACTGAGGATCCTGAAATGCACTCTATGGGGTGCGCGCAGTGCTTCGACAATAGGGATGCGCTGGAGATGCATGGCTCACGCGGAGTCGAACACCCGTCCTGCAAAGAGTGCGCTATCGGGTTCCAGGATGATTCGGCGTTCGAGGTGGTATGTTCAAACTGTTCTACGACAGTGGATTCACAGCCATTTGCGGAACTTAGGGTGCGGCCATTTTTTTCCGTTTTTGCTCCGTGTTCAAGTCGCCATGGGCTCAATTCTCACTGGAAGTAGGCTCCAAAGATTGGGAAAGGTAAAGCGCAGGGCTGAGCGGTGGGATTTTTTGTTAACACCTTGGGGTCATTTTCTGGGTCAAATCTGGCTGTTTTTGAGCAGAACACCGAGCACAGTAGCTGTAGTGGTCGGATTCGTCTAGATTATACAATGTCTTTCTTTGTATTCCAGACGGTGGGAAAACCGGGATAGTGAATCGGCCGGGCTGAATAAATTTTATATCTTGTAGGGAGTTTTTCTCTGGCGAAGTGTATCATATAATTCACTGCTCATGCTACGATTTTATTTGACATGATTCAGCCCAGATATGAGCCCGCATAAGCCCAAATGACCCCGGAGATTCTTTTTGCCTGCCACTGTAGCTTTTTTTGTGTCCAACAAGTCAGATTGAGCCCATTTTTGTGTCAGAAATCAATATTCGCTATGGCCGAAAGTAACCGGCATCAAAGCGATGCTTTTCACCGGTGCTGCCAGGAATGCAAGGTAGTCTTGCCTTCCGAGTATCTGGCTACGACAAAAACCCTGACAGCATTTCAGGCCATACTGACGATGCGCAGAGCGGAAAAATGGTCTTTGGAGAGGTGGGAGCCAGTTTTGGGGTTCTGGTTTATAAACACGTTTATAAGCAGCTCTGTTATATTACTGGTTTCTAAACATGTTTTTAATTGCTGACAATTATAAACAGCGCCTAGTCTGACTACGGGTGACTAGTCCAAAGGATAATCATAGGCTCGTGACCACAAGTCTTTTGGGCCTGCCATCGGAGAAAATTCATGCAAACATCCAAACGCCATGTAAATTCAACCAAATGTATTCAACTGGTTTGTAGGATACTAGTCTTCATTTCGAGCCCCTGTGGACCTCCTCACATTGGGTACACGCAGTGAGGATTGGCCACAAACATGAAGGTAGCCAACTAGCCGAGGAGCAAAAAATAATAATTTTATTTGCAGAGCCATTTGCGGTGGATAAGGAAAGTCAAAGCAGGAGAATGTTTACATTGTGAAACACATGACCCTGTTACCCTCACCACAATCTTTTACATTTTGAAACACATGACCCTATTGCCCTCACCACAATCCTTTATATTTTGAAACGCATGACCCTCTTGCCCTGACCACAATCCTTTACATTTTGAAACACGTGACCCTACTGCCCACCACAATCCTTTACATTTTGAAACGCATGACCCTACTCGTCATCACAAAAAGTGACCGGACAGGGCGTACTGCTTGGAAAATTGGCTCGCTCTGGGAAAATCTTTACTCCACAATTCTCCTAGGAAGGAAGGAAGGAAGGATATATTACTGCTGCGGTCCCGATAAGAAACAAGCGGGTACTGTACCCACGTACAACGCGTCCAGATTGCACGCTACAGTCATCAACGGCCCAATCGCTGTGAACAGCCTATCTACTCAAGGTAATAGACGTCTCACGAGAAAGCTTGGCTGACGGGAGGTCGGCAAGTCTTATCCTACGATCGGAAAAACATGGGGAAGTGGCAAGGTGTTGGTTGGAATTGAGGGTGCTAGGATCGCTCTTGAGCTGACCTGCATGACGACTTTCGAGGTTGCCTGCAACTGTCAAAATTACCTGCATCTCCAAATCCCACATCTTCAATGCCTCGACGTTGCCATTTGTACCATCCCCACGCGGAACAGATCGACGCCTTAGCCTATCCGACTTTTTCCGATGCCTTCCGACTTGTTGATTACTAGGCATCCATCAGCAAGATAATTTATTCTTCACGGATTTTTACCGCAAAGAAAAATTGTTTCGAGTACATAGATAGATGTATAATACTCGGTATTACCAAAAGTAACCGGGCACTTGGTTTTATTGGCACATAATGACGTCTTTTGACATTGCTATGCATAGAGACCTCATCTAGGATGTGTTTGACACCTACCTGAATGTTGGACCGTGAGTTAGAAGCCTTCATACTCGGTGTAATATTAGATTTATGAAATAACAGTGTTTTTACCTCAGTGATGATCCACGTTTTTGTGATAGATATGTTGAGGAGCATCCTTCCATGAACCACAGACAATTTCGCTCTTAATACACAATGTACGAGCGCAGGATAACCTGTTCTGGAGTGCCCGGTTACTTTTGGTAATACCGAGTATAGGGAAATGGGGGGGTGGCCAAAATCCCAGAAGGCTTCAAAGTGAGATGAGACCGCAAATCAAAGTTCGCGATTCTGACGATTAAAAGTGGCCCATCAGCACAGGCTCTAGGGCTGTGCGTCGTCCCGTCGACGGCACGGCCGTCGTTTCGATGGGACCTGGACGGGAACGGTCCGTCACGCGACGGCCGTCATTTCGACAATTAAAACTACTGAGTAAGTTCATAAGATGTGGCCTAAACTGTGTATTGGGCTTACCTGTGCATGAAACATGCCTTGCAAAAGGCTTATACATCGCATATGACCGTGTATGGCGTGTTTTCTGGACCCGTCGACCCGTCGACGGCCGTTTTCGACGGGTACGGCCGTCAAAAACGCAGTCGAAGAGCCCGACGGAACGGGTCGGCTACCCGTCGCACGGAACCCGTAGAACCGGCGCGACGGGCACGGCGCACAGCCCTAAGCACAGCTTGCCAAATTCGGGGCCTTGTCAAAGAGGTCTGTGTGCGATCGGGAATCCCTGCGTGCCTCAGGGGTCCTAATGCGGCGGAGCTACATATGACATCACCCCTCCACGTGGCCTACTTCTCACCAGTCTGTGTCTCGCGCAAGGTCTCGCGCAGGCGGCAGAAGTCATGCTCAAACCGAAAGCAGTAAGTACTTTGGCGCGCTCTAGTGGCATAATATCCTGGCTGACCCGAGAAGCCGGAGCCGTACAACAATCTTGAGGACCTTTTGTCTGCCACCCACCATCTTTCGCGTCTACAGAAGCCCTTCGACTTCAGCGGATCTTTCTTTCTTTCCGCCAATGAGACTCGTCTTCAGTCCGATGAGGAGAGGGTCGAAGCCATAGTGTGTGGCGAATACAAAGTGCTACCGGATACATGTTCAGGTAGACTATGTTGTTTGTTGGCGGTTCTTTTCCTTCGCTCAATCTGGCCGTATTAGGAACGCAAGTCCCGAACTGGATTACGTGGGTCCACCAGTCGATTGCTGCGTCTTTTCGCTCCCAGATGGTCCATACGGAGGGAGAATGGTTACGGTGCGGATCTGGCATGTCTTGCCGATGGGGCCAGGAGAAAATGCCGCGACTGCCGCGCATTGCCGCGACACTGCCGCGCGGGTGGCTGTGTTATCCCTACCTAAGAGTAAGTGGTATTTCCCGCATTTTCTCGTGTTCAGGGCCGTTTATTGAGCTTACTGACACTATAGCACATTGTGTTTGGCTTTTATGCATGTGTATCCTCCAGAAGTTTAAGGATGTGGTCTGATCCCAAGTCAAATTCACGTTCAACTGCATTAGTATGTTTTCGTTGATACATTTACAAGTGCTCCCAAGGTCGGAGACCTGGTTTGAATGTTCTGAACTCGACACGAACCTAACAGATTGCGCGTCAATACCTCGGCACTTGCGCGTCGCATCCGCCTCAGTGCCGCGGTAGTACGCATTTGGCAATGCGCGTCAGTGCAGCGTCAATGTCCCCTCAGTGCACGGCACTATACCCTAAGCAATATATGTTTCTGGAGACTACGGTACACGTCATCTATGTAATTTGAGTATAAATTCAGATGTGTTGAGGACAAATGTCGAGGAATAATCGTCAGTTTCGGCGAGTAACTGTCTCGTGCCCCTTACTGTGAAGCTAAGAAAGAAAAGGTTTTCCCTCTCGTTCCAACCGACTCACTCGGCGCCCGCTTTACCCACTTATGGATTATGGCTAGTACTATCTGTGTATGCTAATATATAGATTGAAATACCAAGGCTAAGGTCAGAACGAAACGGCACTCTCGTAGTGGAAAATCCTCTCGCAATTCTAGATCATAGTCGGATACTTCAAGAAGGTCTGGGCATCAGGGAGCCTTGGAAGACCTCAGTTGAATGCTGCTCAAGACGACCCAAGACCTCAACGCTTTAAGACTTCAACTCCAAGGTTCAAGATCTTAGATCACACATCTAGAGTTCAGTCCATTCATCAACCGGCCGCGTCAATTATTGATGGCAAAAATAGGAGAGAATTGGTCTTACAAGCACAGTGAGCAAGATGGGAGTGTATGGTGCTTACTTCTTCCCTCCTATAGATTTAATTATGAAGTTGGTGGAATATCCACTCGGAATTTCGTTCAGCACTTCAGTGAGTTCAGCGGATGGCACCCTGACAATTGAACCGGAATATGAACAGGATTTCATGGGTACTTGAGTTAATACAATCGATAGCCGCCAACGAAATCCTCCTATGAAATGCGCTGGAAGGTCGTGAGGATGATGTCCTAGTGTCACCCAAGATGACCGGAATGCCCGAGACACCCGAACTCCGCGTCAACTTTCCCATTCTGTGGCAATGAACGTAGTTCGCACTTTGGGGGTAGAGACGCTAGCTAGAGGTTGAGATTGGAGGGTGTTTGGACACCGCAATGAGTTCCGGTGTAGTGAACCAACGAAAATTCTGAGGATATTGAACTGTAATTACAGCTGTTTGCAGAACTTAGGGCGCGGCTCATTTTTTTCTGTTTTTGCCACTTTTCACCTCACCCACAATTCTGAGCTCATTTCTTATCCGTTTGCCTTGAAAATAAGCTCATCCTCTCAGCAATGAAAATGCGGAGGACGCCCCTACCTTTAATTTTCCTGATGCAATCACGATTGCCTTATTAGGAAAATATCAGTCTTTTTGCACAGAATGTTGGGTATGAGTGCTATAGTTGTCCGAATGACCTAGAAATTCGATACCAAATCCATATGGGTATTACCAAGGGCTTTAAATACCGCGATTTTTAATGTGTGCATTATTTCGCCAGTGTTCTGCATTCTGACAGTGATGGATATTCGAGTACCTTGTAGACAACAAATACATATGATATAAAAAATGCCGGTATTTCTAGCTCTCAGTAATACCTACAGTGGCGCTCTAAATAAATGCCGAGCCATGGTTTGACATCATTTCATGGTCGAATTCCTTCAAACAAAATTGTGGCATGAACATTCAGTAGTGCTAAGCTCGTTTGCATCGAAAAATCCATACCATACCTACTTCAATGTTGTGCAATAAAAATATTTGGGGTGTTCTGAAAAACCGACTTTGTGGGCTGGCATGCTATCGAAAATCGGTCATTTCAGCATGAAAGTACTTGAAAAATGAAGTATACTCACATTTTAGTTGACTCGATTTGATACTCATTTGAGCTCACACGGAGGCTCTCAAGTTCGCCATTTTGGGCGAAAATGGGCGAAAATGCTCCCAAAAAAGCAAAAGTGACCGATTTGCAGTGCCCATTGCGAGCTCAAATGAGTATCAAATCGAGTCAACTAAAATGTGAGTATACTTCATTTTTCAAGTACTTTCATGATGCAATGACCGATTTTCGATAGCATGCCAGCCCACAAAGTCGGTTTTTCAGAACACCCCAAATATTTTTATTGCACAACATTGAAGTAGGTATGGTATAAATTTTTCGATGCAAACAAGCTTAGCACTACTGAATGTTCATGCTACAATTTTGTTTGAAGGAATTCGACCATGAAATGATGTCAAACCATGGCTCGGCATTTATTTAGAGCGCCACTGTATAAGGATGTGGTATCAAATTTCCAGGTCATTCGGAAAACTATAGCACTCATACCCAACATTCTGTGCAAAAAGACTGATATTTTTCTAATAAGGCAATTATGATTGCATCAGGGAAATTGAAAGTAGGGGGGCCCTCCGCATTTTCATTGCTGAGAGGATGAGCTTATTTTCAAGGCAAACGGACAAGAAATGAGCTCAGAATTGTGGGTGAGGTGAAAAGTGGCAAAAACAGAAAAAAATGAGCCGCGCCCTAAGTTCCGCAAACAGCTGTAATGCGGACGTGCAAAATACTTCCAATTGTCATAAATGGAGCCACTATATGACACGTGTACGTCTTTTTTGGCCTTATCAGTGTGATCTCAGGGCTACAATTATTCCCACCAAGCAAATCTACGCAACGCGGCACTTTCCCCTCAGAGTGCGGGCTTATCCGTAAAATGTGTGAAACATGAAATGTTCGAGCGCTAGCTTGCCGACGATCAGAGAAGTGCCTAAGAACTGCACAGTCAGTCCAGAAATTTGTTTTCTGCTGTACCATGACCATTGCCAGAGTTCGCGCTGGAAGGGTTAGAGAATGCTTGGACTTGAAATCCAAGCCCGAAGTTTTGCTTGAAATTCCCTGGGTTGTTGATTGTCTGTGATTCCCAGGGTTTGTACATTTTGAAACAACCATTTAGTTCAAATTATGATTTTCTTTGAATGTGGGAATACAATGCGTTGACGGACAAGGCGCCACCGCGGCACTGTACAGTAGGCGCGGCAAATCGTCAGCCCATGTCGCTCACTGTAAGTCATACCATGGGAACGATTTTTTGAGGCGCTAGAAGAGAATCCCAGTACTCTCGTTTTAATTATAAAATACAGAATGCTGGCTCAACATCCTTGGTTCCGAGGGCTCCCACTTTCGTGAAACAAATTTTTAGTTTAAATTAAGTACATTTGTACATTCGACTGAACATGTTTCAGGCCGCCGGACCTCCCCCATAGAGTAAATCGCGCGAATTATTTTGAGACTTACCTCGAGTGTGGGCCAAAATTGAAGCCAAATCAAGGCTCAGAGTCCTGCAGAATCTAAGTAAACAACACCAAACCATGCTATAACTGAAATTTTCATCTTCCGCGCTTCTCGCCATGGCAGATATCTTAAAACTCGACAACAGTGTTCCTTTCGATGCTTCTATCTGGATCTCGATGGGGAGGATCTACAAGGACATCCCCGAAGAGGTTGCTGATGCTTTTATTGGGCATGCAAAGGGAGCCGTAGATATAATCCTGGCATTGAGACGAATTGAACACGCCGGGAGGCGCCTGAGGTGTTTTCCGGGGCCGGGACGGAAAAAGTCGAATTTTACCTGGGCAATTCTCCCCGGATCAAGGGGATACCATTAAAAGGAACTTCTATCTCTACGTATTCCCACCGTCTGCTGTGATTAGGGCCTTGTATTTAAGTCGTGTATGTATGTATACCGGTTTATAAACACCGGTTTATATACCTGTTTTTAAATGGTTCGGGCAAAAGGGCCGGTTTATATTGATTACCGAGCTCGGTTATCAAGGATGGTCCCGGTCACAAGGCATTCGATCGACTACTTAGCATTCCAGGGGTGAGTTGGTTTTAATGAACGGAATATGATCTTATGTTCGGACAGGTACGCGAGAAATTGGGGCTTTCATACACCAATATCCGGGGCTTACACCAGACTGTGGACACCAGACCAGATCGCGCCGAGTCCTGGATGTCAAAAACATTGTCCTTCCCTGACCTCCCAGACGACAAATATCTTATTCGTTATCGGGACCCACTTGCTGCGATTCGCTCCCTCCTTGGTGATCCAGCTCATGCAAAGGGCATCGTGTACGTACCGAAGAAGGTTTTCTCGGATGGGAAACGCGACAATCGTGTTTATAAACTGGGAAATGGTGCGCCAATTCAAGTGAGTCTTTTGGAACACCTTAGATCCTACTCATCTGGGGGGCAGACATTGCGGGCCCTCTCGAAAAACACCAGGTCACCACCCCGGAGGACCCTGGCCAACAGAGAGACAACGGTAAATGAGTGCAGCGCCGTTACTATCCTACCCCTAGATCTCGGACACCCAAGGAAAATCGCAGAATAGCAGTTTATTCTATGGTCTATGGGCCAGGCTGAGTAGATATATCGTCGGGAATCTGAATTTTACCTCAGGTTCAAATTTTACTTCATGAGAAACGGGTAAGAATTGCTCAAATGGCGTCGTTTTTTCAGAGCTTGTCATGTGTCCGAGTAGTAGGTAACACGTCAAATTTGGATTGCCGGCCTCGTATCTGATCCTCTTGCGGTCGAGGTGCCTCCAAATCTCATGGAGAGGAGCTCCTCAATGAGTAGTATGATATCCATGAAACAGAAGCTGAGGCATGCTCCGGATAGTCGATAGGTAACATGAAATTTCTTGCCATCATTTTTGGCAGTTGAGAAATCAATTTGGCAGGCATGCCTTCATCTTTCGGTTCCTTGTGACGGCTACAAGACAGCTATGCCTCTGAAATTTTATATGGGCACTCTTGCGATGTCAAGATATCTTTTAGATGTGTTCAAAACATAATATGACCTTAGGGTGAGGGCCCTAGGCCTTAAAATAGTCTGAATTTGCGAAAATGGTGCAAGTTGTCAATTTTTGGCGGTGATATATATTCGAACGATGCAGGCTTGTAGGGGTTTTGGACCCAATATCTTTAGGGCACCTCCTGCCGCTTATGTAACTAAAAATCTCAGGAAACGGTCCAGTATTGGATGAGAAATATTTGTTTGTCCGAGTTGTAGGTGTGTACGGGACGGTGGGGACGATAGTACCCGCAGAAATCAGGAAGTAGTAGAATAGGGAATTCAAGACGACAGCAGAGACGCTTATATACCAGGGGTGTGTGGTCACCAGACAAGTCGGAATCAAGCAAGGGTGGTGAATGAGCGGAAGCAATGTCAGGGAGCAGAAGCTCCCGACTAGCCCGAATGCATCAAAACACAGTGCAAGCAAGCGGCCCGCCAGGGTTGATAAACCCTGAAACAGAGAACTTGCATCCACGGTTGTGAAGACAGGTGGAATGGGAGAGAAACGGAAGCAGAAGGTAATGCATTTGATTTTCTTCCAGCGAGCGGCCCGCCAGGGTTGATAAACTCTGAAACAGCGAACTGCGTCCACAGAGATTCATTCCGGAATGGAAACGAAACGGAAGCAGAAGGTAGTGCATTTGATTTTCTTCAGGTGGATAAATCTGAAACACGTACTCCACGCCAAATTGTGCTCATTGAATTGAATGACGTGAACCTGTGTGATTAAAGGCCTCAATCCAGCGGATAGACAACTCGGGCAACCCGGAGATAGTAATATAAGGGTGGAGAAACAAGCTCGGACTGCATATGCCAAGGTAACCCGAGCTTTGAACCACGCCGTAGCTACCGAGTTTCTCTCACACATATTTTTGGACGAGCAACCCATGAGCTTTCAACCAATGTTGATCATTATCTGTCCGATCATGCATGATGTTTTGGTTTTCAAGACAAATGGCCGATGGGTAGTGTATTTATTCTTGAATGAGTTCAAAGCCGTCTACTACCTTGAGGATAGACAAGTACCCTTAGTCAATTGGCCCCCTCCCGGCTCGCCCGCTCCTTGGTGACACGGTAACGTGATCCACTGCCTCGCCTATGTTCGATGATCTCGTAACACAAGGCCGAATATATATTCCCAACCAACTGAGATCTGTATTTCAATCACATCTTACATTGGTGGTTTCAGGGCCGTTTCAATGCAGATCCTCGATCATAAGAGCATCCAGGAAGAGCGGCAAAGGAAGACGTTGGTCTCTCATGCAATCCAGAATTTTCTTGACCTTCCCAAGAATATCATCTTGATTAAGCCTAGATCGCGCTGCCCGCACATTGCTGAGTGCGATGGGGTCATTTTTTCCCCCCTCTTCGTCATCCGACAAATCACCAGTACAGTCATCGGGCTCGTCGTCGACATGCTCTAGTGAATTATCAATCTCTATTTCGGGCTCGTCCACGTACAGGAAGTCAAAGTCGACGTCGTCCATCGATGGCGAGAGCGAGAATGTACTGTACCCGTATTAGGGGCTGCATTATCAGTGACGTTATCATCGATTATCTATCACTGATAACACCAGATAAGCTATGACAGATGTGACCAGATAAGCGATCCCATGGCTACACTACGAACTGCACCAGATGTTATGGTGTGCTTTCGAGTCTATACCTCGTCACTTCGTCAGTTCGGCTAATCTTGAGCAAGTTCGTCACCTCATATAAATTTAGCACATTTAAGGATTGTTCGTTACTCGGGACTCCCGGCTGTGAATGCTCGTCAGTTCAGATTCTTCCCTGCGAAAGTGCGTCAGTTCAACATTTTGGTCACACAAACTTCAAGCTTCAAAGCACGTGGCCGTTCCACGCCACTGCCGTCACCCGCCTTCTTTGTTCTCCGACCACCATGTTCCCTCGACTAACCGCTACACCGGGTCTGCGACATTGATGGACCCAAATAGTATCTGGTTTGAAAATCAGGTGCTTGACGCGCAGATGTGGATGCAGCAGGGCGTCGACGGCAAGTGAGTGTGCTTTTAAATGCTGCTGGTTCGTCCTAACCGCACCCAGTTTTCACATCCAATCACCAATGGGCTGACCAGCTCCCTGTGACATCGAGCACCTCTCCTGATACCGCTTCATTCAATAGCACTCTTCTTTTTGACCCCGTCGCGAAGACGGCTTGAGCATCCCCGCAAACACGGCCTTCTCGGAACAGGTAGTTTCGTCATCAATCCGTGGTTATGCGCTGACGCATATATTTCCCAGCTTCCATTCAGTGATGGATTTCGTCTGGGTGCTGACGCCACGTCAAAGGTAACGGACGCCTGTGATGACTGGGAGAAATTCTGTCGCTCGATGACTAGAGTAGTATCAACGACGTGTTGCGTTCCATTCCGTGTTCTCTCTCGATTTCAATCCCTCCTCCGATACTTTCAGGATCCACCAACGCTACGTGAAGCTCGTCACGCCCGAGGCGGCCAAGTCTAACCTTAGTGTGGCCGGTGCGTTGTCGCTCGCCCTCTACGGTTCCAATCGCTGTGGTACTATCACTGTCCGTGTTTTCTCCTTGATTTTCTTTTGCTATTTGTTGGTGCGTGTTCTGTCTTTCTTGCTGTGTACCGTCCTCACGGTTTACAAGCTGAAACCGACATATCCGACGAGATTCAGCGACTGATTGGGAGTCGTGTCCTTTCCCTTTCTCGCCTGCTTTTCCTATTTCCCCGTCTCCGGTTTCTGTGGCTCTCGATGCATCTGGTTTCTTTGCAATCCCATTGAGGCGCGATTAAGCATGAGCATTTGATATATGTATTTTCTCTAACATTCATGTCCATCCGACCCTTCAAATATCTTCAAAATGCAAAGTGAGTACTTCTTGATTTCTGGGCCGTTTGCCGATTTGTTCTGTTGAATATCCAATTCTGCTTTCGCGCAGCCTTCTTTGCTAATCGTTTTCAGTCTTTTCGGCTCCGTTTATTGTGTCGCTCTTGTGATTATGCCCAGCTGACCCACCCCGCACTTCCTGGCCGTCGTAACCTTCTCCTCTTTCCCCTACAAGTGTAAGTTTTGTTGATGTTCAGCGGATTGAACGTGATCCGTCCAATTTCAAGATTTGGTTGCTGGTTTCCGCGATAGATTTATTCGTCGAGCTTGAAGATCAATTTGGTTTGCGTGCATATATTGCCAATTTTTATGATGGTGAGCCTCATCAGATTCTGCCTTCGTACGGAATCAAGGGCTAGAGCCACCCGATTCAATTTCACTGTACATTCTGTTTGACTTCAACTTCTAGCATTGTCCTCATCCACCGATCTTTGATTTTTGCCACAGACTCGTCTGTTCCATTATTGTATGGGTCTCATCATGGAGTCGCTGGCGAAGGCGGGAACGGAGGGTGTTGACGTGCGCTGGCGGGTTCATTCGCAAGCCTCACCCTACTCATTTTGGACTCAAATCATTTAGCTTCAACTCCCTGGCCCATCCAACTGACTTCTTGATGCAAATAGGTCCTTCATACTGACGAGTGATGCGTATACGGGCTCGGGTAAGCAATTACCAGTTCCCAGATAGATGCAAGTCCTATTCGACCAGTCCAGGATAGAAATGAACAAGTAGGAAAATAAATGACTCATAGATTGATATACGGATCCATCATGCTGCACACTTGAGTCAACGGCGGTTACACGAAGTGGGTCATACAGTCATATGCAGCTTCTCAGGGTCTCTGAAATCATTTTCAAACTGTTATTCTTCCTCTGAAGCGATTCCCACTTGTTGTGTTTTTTGAGCTGTGCAAGCACAGCAAAATGTGACCTTTTGTCACGGTCACAGGGAACTTTCCCAGGATTTTTTCTCCGTAACCGCTCGTTAAAAATATTTCTTTGCGTCAGAATCATACTCAGATCGATGAAAACAGCCTTAATAAATATTTTCGTGATCTTACGTATGATTTTAGGTGGAAAAATGGCCATTATCTCACCAACGGCTAAATAATATTTGCTTAAAAAATTTCAGGAAGCTTCTCTCTTCATTTCCTTTCGATTCCGATGGGTATCGGATGTCAGATAAATGGTTGACCAAATTTGTTGGCTTTGATTGTCCGGAGCTGTATTCGAAAGCACGAAGGAGACTTGCCGCTTGGCCAATATCAAGTGTATTCGTTGCGCCAGTTGAACTTCCAGTCCAAAAGCAGAAAAACGAGCGCGTGATCGCGTCGAGCCGTGAATGGCTTATACACTCAACGTTCCCCTTATGAAAAGAAGCATTTTCACAAGAGAACTAAAAAATTGGGGCAAAACTGGGCCAGATCTATTCGGTGTGCAAAAGTAACGGTGGCTAAGCCGTTAGCACCATAACCAAAATGAGAAACCTAGGAAACTATGTACATAGGTGACGCGTCGGGGTTTCAATTTCCGGGTTTGTCTGTTTTCTTTTCTGCGTGCAAAAGTGGAATGAGTACGGATTTTAAACTTGAATGGGACTCCACCCGGGCAAAAAAGTCCTCTGTGACGTTTATAGAAAATTTAACCACCGCCGACTGCTGTTGTATAATATTCTTGGAAATTTCCAATTCTGGCGAAAATCTTTTATATTTTCCGTCTTCGAGATCCTTGTGCCCTTCCAATTAAACGCGAACACTTCTGATTACTGCCTTGGGCTGGGTTAAATTTTTTGTAACTCGTCGAGAAGCTTCTTAGGATGCCCATGTCGCATTCCAGGAACTGACAAAATTTGTGGAATTTGCGTAGCTGCCAGAATCGCTTGCATAACATTGTTGCCGTTTTAGGTCAGCCAAAACTGTTTCGTCGCGTTCCCGCATTTTTTCTCGGTAGATTTTCTGTAACTCGTCGAGAAGCTTCTTAGGATCCTCATAATTTTTTTTTGCAGAAAGTCGATCCAATTAACTGGATGTGGTTGTATACATTGCAAATCGCCTGATCACGTGCTTGCTCCACAGTTCCAGGGTAACATTTGACATCCCACAAAAATCCATGGAATATGTGGGCATGATATAAAGAGATTCACAGAAGAGTACTATGCAAAAATCTGCTCTCCAGGCCCAGAAAAAAAAAAATGCAAGGACCGTGGAATGACTGTAGCATTAGTTTTCCGACGTGAGCCGATCAGCCGAATTCTCATGGTTCGAGACAGTGCTCTGCTCAGAATTTGTCTTGATTCCCATGGGAAACCAGCCCGTTCAGAAATTCGGGCTGGCAGCGGAGAACCAGCGCGGCACGTCATTCGTGCTAATAGCGGCACTCCGGGGTATGGAAATTGCTCCGCCGAACCCAATAGCACGTGTTTGGGAACGTAAGGACTTGTTTTGCTCATCGCGCAACCAATACTCAACGAACCTGGGTATTGTCATTGGGAGACATTTCACCCCGGATTCTGGCCGGGTCTTGGTGGTGTGAGAGCCAGCAAAATTTCAGGTCAAACTGTCTGCTCAGATTTCTTTGTAGTGCCCTGGTTCCTTTACAGGAGAGCAGAGGGCTCTCCATGTCAATTCAAACAAATGCAATCGAATTTCAGCGCGGCGTGCCGAGATTTGTCACCGAACTAGCAAATTCAACGCCTGGAAGCCATTTCAAATCGGATTTTGACCGGGTCTTGGTGGTGGGAAAGCCAACAAAATTTCAGGTCAAACTGTCTGCTCAGATTTCTTGATAGTGCCCTGGTTCCTTTACAGGGGAACGGAGGGCTCTCTATATCAAATCAAATAATGTAATGTAGCGTATCATAGGAGGTGACGAATTCCCTTTTTGTCTGTGAGGAGGAAGCCGAGGGAGGTAGCTTTGTGGCCCAAAGCCGCGCGAAGGTAGATAAGATGGTGGGCGAAGCAGGCACAAAATAAGATGAAGTGTGGAACATCTTCCCAGCGTTGACAAGTCTAGCATAGTGGCGATTCTGCACGATGAATTTTGTAGAGCCAGGAAGGAGGCTCTTTCAGTGGGTGATCGTTCGCTTAAGCCTATTGTTCCCCTGGCATCGCGCTTGTGCAGATTCTGCTATGCATATATTGAGGACCCTGCGCATGCGATGTTTGCCTAATGTTGCCGTGACTCGAGACTCAAGTCGTTGAAGTCGACTCCGAAGTCGATTTTTAAGTCGAGCCAAGTCGAGTCGAGCATCCCGACTCGGCCCGACTCGGAGCTGCTTGAAGTCGACTTGAAGTCGACTCAAGTGACTTAAGTCGGGGTGATTTATGAAATTTTGGATCAATCAGAAATATGAGCACACCCAGTAGCCCTGAGTCGGTAGGTCGATATTACCTATCATAGACATGCTCGCCAATTGCCGGATCCATCCCTCTGATCAAAATGATGTTCTGGCAAATGAATAGGGGCAAATACAACATCGAACGCAACTACAGGACACATAAGAAGGTGGTAACAATGAGTCACAACTTCGCATAGACAGTACTGTGACTGTGCGCTTTGCATTTGCCTAGTCCGAGTGCAGGAGGTAAGACTGGTAAGTATAAGTTTGAAGTAAACTTTAATAAATGTACCTGCCCCTGGATCCGGAGGCTATGCCAAGGGCAGCACAGATGATTCCCGATATCCAACGGGGTTCGAGAACAAGTGTCCCCTCTGAAAGCTTGAAAGCCCATCTGGGAGAAATAATAAATTATGGAAAAATAAAACCGGAGGGTCAATGCCACAACCATCGAGAGATTATCACGGCCATGAGCCCAAGCATCTACTGTTAGGTGCACCGGGTTGGTGGGAGGGTTGGAAGACATGTTGCCGATTTTTCTGGGTATCTGCCGCTCCATAAATATCGCGAGGATGTAATCCTGATTGCTATCTGATAATCCGGAATGGTTAAATAGCTATTTGTGGGCACATCTTCTCACACTGAGTTCTGATTCGCGGGTTTCATTTCATATAACTTGACATCGAATGGATTCAATTTTTCATTTCACCTTCATATCTAGTTTTCGAACCTCATCTCCTAGGAAACAATCCCGTATAAAGTTCGTTGCATCCTGCCAGAACAATGATTCGGTCGTCTCGGGCTGATATTGCAAGCAGCTGTGTCGGTTTACTGAATGTCCAGTTTCATATAACTTGATTGACATTAGGGATGGTCAAAGTTGACGTTTCACAAATATTTTAATCTGTGCTTCTGTGTTGCTTCTGGGATTAAAATTCTCATAATAAGCATGCCTAAATTGGTACCCCCACCTTTCCTAGTACCCCGGCATACCGCTATGTAGTACCCTCCCTGATCACCTAAAACTTTGAATTGTCCCCATCTGGATGTCCCATTTGGGACCTCTGCTAGGTCTGCCCAGGCAAACGCCCACGATGCCAGAGATGCCAGAATTTGTTTCTGTCCCCATAAACCCCCGTAAACACATCGCATAATGGGTAGACAATTATTTTTTGGAGCACCCCTGCTTAGGCACTGCTGACTTGACTTCGACTTCACACACACAACAAAGATCAATGAATAAAATAATTCTGTATGCTGGCACACTATCCTAGTAGGCCAAAGTGCTCATTTTAAGGCTATGGACTAACCCTGAATTTGCTCCATTCATTTAACAGCCCAATAGAATTGTGAGCCCGACTCATGTCAACTTGCAGACACACCACACAAAGATCACTGTATAAAATAATTCTGTTATGCATGGCGCACTATCCTGCTCAAGGCCTATGTCCAAAATAACAAGGCCGCAATCACAACTTGGCAGATTCAGATTTTTCATTTCACTTTCATATATGGTTTTCGAAGGCCTCAACGTCGCAACTTGGCAGATTCAAATCTTTCATTTCACTTTCATAAATGGTTTTCGAAGCCCATCTTTCTCAAAAATATGTCAAGTTCACGAATTTACCAGCGTCATCTCATATAACTTGACATAGGACAGATTCAACATTTCATTTGCTTTCATATCACACTTTTTGAACCTCGGCTCTTTGGCAAACCCTCAATTACATGTTGCGAGAAGAATGATTCAGGCACTTCGGGCTGATATTGTGAGCCAAGACTTCCTAACTTGGAGTCTGTATTCTCACAAGTTCCTAGTGCGCAAAGTGAGCCAAAGTTGGGCTGATTAATTGCTGAAATTATGACAGATGGAAATACAGAGACCCATTTTCTGGACGCCATATTTAAGAAATGGCTGAACTCGCAAAGCAACTCTCAGCAGCACACTCCCTTCCAGTTCATAATGTCTAGTTCCCGACGACGGCAACAACCCGAGCCTGCTGAACCCCCAGCAAACCCATCTGCACCTGCCACCACCGAAGGTCTACCCGTGGCCATCTGGGGTCAACCGGCACCACATCTGAGTCTACTGTAACACGGGGTAATGTGCCTCCTACCAATCCCTTGACCGGTACATTTGCTTCTTCTTTTTTTTCTAAAATATTAAGACTGCCCAGCAGGCACAAATCAACCACCGCGTACACCAGTTCCAGCTCGGCAGAATTTATCCAGTATTCCTGAGGTTGTGGGTGGCTTTCCTTCCATTGGCTTGACGCTCCCATACAAGGTTGATACTGACTTTCTAACTTCTAGGTGTCACCCATTTTACGAACTCCAGCTGCCGCTGTCCGACCCAGGGCTCCAGTCATCGTACAATAGCACCCATTCTGCCGCAGACACCAGCTCGGCGTGCTGCAGCTCAGATAGCTGTTCAACTTGACTCAAATATCGCGATGGCAACTCCCGGGCCGGTAGAACGGTGCTGGCAGGATACTCAAGAATCAGATCCATCCGATGGTGGGGGCAATGAACCGGAGGACTCCACAGATGAGTTTCCTGTTCAATTAGTTAGGCATCGACGCAGAACTGCTGATGGAACCGCTCGACAGGCACAAATTGTCAGTCTAAACTCTGATGATTCTGAGCCCGAGGAGCTGGAACCTGATGCGTTGGTCGGTGCTCAGAGGGGTAGACGAGCTCGGGGACAGGGTGGTGGAGCACACCGTTCAGCTCCTGCTCTGCGTGGCCGAGCTTCTCGTGGCCGTGGTCGTGCGACCGGCAGAGCCCAGCCCGACGACAATGAGTTGGATGTTGAGCCCGGTCCTCATCCTCTGCGTGGGCGGCCAGCTGTGGCAGGTGGCCCACCCACTGGTTATACTGTCGACGAGAACGGATTTGCCTGGGCAGATGATCGGTATTGTCCGGGACGACCCGAGCTCCGGATGCAAAATTTTTTTTGGGTTGCATTTGGAATCAGGTTCCCAGAAGTGCCGTTTATGCAGGTGCGTACTACTATTTTGCTGATGTTTCTTTTAATAATTGACTGAAAATCGTTGAACTCAGTGTGGTATATGCCAAATCAAGCAGCCTCACCACTAAACGAGCGCACCTTGAGAAAAAGCACGCACCAGAATATCTTGCTGAGATCCAGAGGCGTGGATGGGAGAACAAGATGCCTTCTGCCTCGCTTGAAAAATTGAAACAATCTCGGATGCTCGCAGCACAACGGATTCCTTTTTCGACTAAAGATCTCGCCAAAATGATTGTAAAACTCATTGTCGCACAGGATCTGGTGTGTTTCATTATCCTTGTCTGTCTAACTACAAATTCATTATATCTGTATACAGTCACTTAATCTCATTGAAAGCCGGGAGTTCCGTGATCTACTTCTCTTTTTACGTGAAACACTCAATGATCAAGATATTCCCCACCGAACCAAGCTCCGCTCTCTCATCATTGAAGAGTGGGTTGAGTACTGGGATGATCTAAAAACCGAACTGAAGGTGCATATCTTTGCTATACATTTACATGTTCAAACCTCACTTCATTTCTCCCAGTCTGCACTCGGTCGGTTGTCTTTCACTGCGGACATGTGGAGCAGTCTTGGAATGCACCCGTACCTCGCAATCACCGTGCACTGGTTGAGTCGTCGGCCAGATACTTGTCATGTGGTCCTTCGACAGGCCCTCCTTGATTTCGCCGTGTTCGAGGGGCACATAGCGGTGCACGAATCTCACGAATCGTGATGGGAATCCTGGATGCAGCTGAAATCGTTGACAAGGTATTTTTTAAAAGTTTTTCTTCCTCGCGAAGAGTCCCCATTCAAGTACAGCAACAGGTCGGCCCATTCACGATGGATAATGCATCAGTTAATCCGACTTTCATGACCCATCTTCAACTTGCACTCGAGACCGACGGTCATCCTGACTTTGATGCGACACACGACTTTGTTCGATGTTTTTTACACATTATCAATCTGTGCTCTCAGGCTGTGATCAAGAAAATGGAGAATGACGATGCACAGGGGGAACATCCTGAAACGGACACTGAGCCGGCGACTGCTACAGATGATGCCGAGGACGAAAATGCTGGGCTCTTAGCTCCCCGCACAACTCGTTACACACGGAAGACAGGGCCGATTTATCGAGCACGGAGGATGGTGGGCTTTATCCGAAAATCCGGTCAGCGTCGTGACCAGCTCTTGAATATTATCAAGGAGGGGAATGATCAACAGCTGTGGACAGAGACAATGGAACGTGATGGTCGGACTGAGCAAGTTGTTGTTCAACTCAAACCTCTCATGGTTTTGCCGGATGTCAAGACACGATGGGATTCAGTTTTTTACATGCTTCGTCGTCTACGTTATCTGCGTCAGGTGAGCCAATTTCTTTGCGCCTTGCCCATGTGACCTCTTACATGTTCAAACTCCCTCAGCCCATTCAGGAATTTTTTTCTGTCAATCGGGATGCGCGGGCTATGCGAAATCAACTCACGTCGGAACATTGGGACCTGTTGGAATTGATGGAGTTGATTTTGCAGGTACGACGAAATTTCAGTATGTTTATGATTACTTAGTTGCATCAACAGCAACCGCACAACGTACAGAGTCGCTTGGCAACTGACAACACACCCATGCTTGCCTCAATTATTCCCATCTTTGAACTTTTCATGCAGGCTTGGAAGTCCATGAAAGCAGATCCTGTCTTGCGTACTCAAAACATCTCCCATTTCATTGATGCTGGTCTCCAGATCGCGCAGAAGTATTATCAGAAGTTGAGAAAGAACCATACTTACGTCATTGCAATGTGTACGGGCTATGTTGTTCTTTTTCTCATCCTTTCATTCACCTACCACCAGTCATCAACCCATGCATCCGGTTTGAATGGATCCGAAAGAATTGGACTGCAGCTGAGCAGAAAGTTGCAAAGGATATCATTCTTCAAAAGGTCTGTGTCTTGATGATTCTCCGCACTTTGTCCATCCTGAAATAAATACGTTCAGCTGCAGTCCTATCAAATCCAAACAACAAACCCGGATCCGCAAGTGTCCGGTTCTGGTTCTTCGAGTCCGCCTGATGGCGCATCACGTTCTCAATCTGGCTCTCGCAGCTCATCCCAGACACGTCCTGCTGTTGCAACATCGACCCTACTTTCGACCAGGCTGAAGCAGTTTCGTGACACCACACGAACCTTGGATTTCTCTGCCGATGCAGATCGTTCAAATAGTACAGAGTGGTCAGCCGAAGCTGAGATGACACATTACATGGACAGTAAGATCCCCTCGCCCATGTCAACTGAGATGATTAGCTACTGGACAGTAAGTGCGCAGCTAGTCTCTTAATGACCATTCTCATTCCATTCTTAAGACAACCGGGGCTACGACGTGGAGCCGGATCTATCGGCTATTCCTGGACTATGCATCAGTACAAGCGACATCAGTCCCGTCCGAGCGTGTATTCTCGTCATCTGCCGAAACCGACACTAAGCGACGCAACCGCTTAAGTCCAGCTTTGATGGAGGCGTTGCAAATGCTCAAGTTCAACTTCAAAAAGACCCGACTTAATTTCATGACGGAATTTCAGTCAGTTCCGGATTTGGATGGTGATGAAGACTGGTTGCGTCAACTGGCTGGGGAAGCGGATGAGGACAGTCAAAGGAAGGTTATGAGGGAGATTTTTGATGATTCAGAGCTGCGGGATGTCTCATATTTTGATATGCCTGAGGGCAATTAGCACGAAATGTTGTATTTATGCGAATTTGGAATATATGGCACTCAATACTGGTTACGACCCTCCGAATTGTACTTCAGAGTACTGTAGCGACAAAAATTTGAATTTGAATTTGAATTTGAAAAAAAAAAAAAAAAAAAAAAAAAACTCGACTTAGTCGGCTCAAGTCGACTTCGAGCCACTTGCAAGTCTGAGTCAGCATAAAGTCGAGTCGAGTCGAGTTGCATCAAAGACTTTTGCGACTCAGACTTCATTCGACTCGACTTTCCGAGTCGTGACAACATTATGTTTGCCTGTCGGCATATAGAATTATTGCCAATCCGAGGTGCGAGGCTATATGGAACACTGCCTGAATTGTCTGGTACCTTGGAGGTGGACAATGTTTTCAAAATTTTCCGCGACTTCCTGCCACGAAGATAAATCACACCTCTCCTGGAAAACTGGCCTTCGATGTGCAAAAGATTTTCGATGCTGCACCCATGCTCCGCATGTATAAACCCGTGCCTCACATATGATTTCTCTTCCCCACTCTTTTTTCTTTTTTCAACGGTGATTTTTTCCACGTGCATCGTGCAAAGGGACGACATGCGACAGCGTTTGTGTACTGGTAGACACCGGGGATTTATACCTGGAAGGCGCGAACACCGACCAAGTCCCGCTGGGTTTTAAACGGAGGTCCCGCCATTCAAACGGCCGGCATATCAATTTGTCCCATAATTCGGATTTAAATTCTTAATCTCAACGTTTAGCGTCTGTTATTCAAGTTCAATGCTCGCCATGATTGTCTATCTTTTTCGTGTCCTCTCATAGACTCTGTGGGACCACGGCAGGAACGTTTGAAATCAAAGTTGACACGTCTCTCAATGTCAAATGACGCAAAGGAAGCGATTGTCGGATCAAGTTTAAGCTCACTCGGCTGGAATCGATGCAGGACCATCCAGCTGTGGGAGAGTTGCCACTCGATCACTTCATTCGTTGGCTGAGAACGGGGATAAACGCTGGGACGCGAGTGCGGAGGAACGATGTAATCCGTGAGATTGACACATCACGGCCATCAGGGAAACCCCCCTCAGACTACAACATATGCGAGGTACGAGCATTTTCTGTTGTAGTGTCTGTCTATGAGAGACTAAATAACAACACCCACGGCCTATCCTAGATCATGTCCCTCAAAGGGTCTTGCCTTCTGGCACCACCACCAATCGTGCCTTTCCTTTGCGGTCGTTCTGCTCGCACCGAGGTCTCAAAAAAAAAAAGCAGAGGAATAAACCATCCTGGTTCCTTCTAGATTCTTTCTGCCTTTCTTGCCGTGGTTATCTCGAAATTCCCAAGTTCATTGAAGAAGGTTAGTGTTTGTCATTCTTTGGCTTTTGTGCAAAATCTCCCCTTCTTCCACATTTCCCTGGTTCCATTTTGACACGTTATTCAAAAGGAGGCCGCTTGCCAAAGTGAGTGCGTCTGCTCGTTTGGTCGGTGTCCTCCCTCTCATCGCTCTTTCAGATGAGCTATTACCGTGGGCCGGATGGAGCACCGCTTCAACCTCCAGCGGGTACGTAAAAAAACCTCTTTTGCCGTGGTTTCGGAACCTAAAACTTCTCCAGCCGGTTGCGCATCTACAACACCACTGGCTCCAGATTGTAGGCGCTTTCATCCTTCCCCTCGGCTCTGATGCGACACTGAACATCGTTCAGTAACCTCTTTCATCTCTAAGTGGAAACGGCGCCCTTACGTTCGGGATTCGGGCGCAATTCCTGAACGCACCAGCACTGTCCAAGTGGGTGTTTGAGCATGGATATCCGAAATCGATTGATACATGTACAACTCAAAGTTTTCTTGGGTTCGGGTTGCAGAAAACTTTCCCCACCCCACAAATACAAAACGCAAAAGACAAGGTGAGAATCCGTCTTCGGCAATACACTGAGTCACTGATACATCAGCCTTACAGAGAATTCGCAATATTCGACCGGTCTGTCGTGACAACTCATCGAGCGAGAATTCTCACCTATTCTCTCCACAGGAAACGATTTGGATCTCTCCTACGGAAAATGGCTGGATTGCTTTGATCGCTGAAATCGGATATTGTGATGCCGTTGCACCTCACGTCAGCCCCGCTACATTGTGTGGGGTTTTAGGCACATTTTTTAGAGCGACTCCCTGCTACCGCGCTAAAGCCCCTCGAGCGAGTCAACTAACACAGTGCGAGGAACCCGGACAAGAGATGGCATGGGACCTAGTCAGCGAGCTCTGGGAACAGAGAACAGGGAAAGGAACTCGGCCCACCTCCGCCGAGTTATAAATCTAAGTTCTTAACTAACTTGTAAGCTCTTGCAAGCCCTCTCAACGTTAATGACACTTACCAGCCATTGTGACAAAGTGATTTCAGATAAGATCTCGTAAGACCCTCTTATCTTGTAAGATGTGCTGATTTCGCAAGATCGCCGGCTCTTTCCGCAATCTTATCTGAAATCACTTCTCACATAATGCCATTATCAAACCGAATCCTCTCCCAGCCTCACAAGGCCTTGCGACGCCTTATCAGGAAAATTACAAATTTCCGACAAAGCCTACTCTGCAGTACTACTAGACTCGTTACCAGTCTGCCCTACAACGGCAAATCTTAGTGCAAGCACTATGCCGTAGGCAGACTGGTACAACTCGGACCGATCAAAAGCGCTGCGCCCGGAGTTTGAAATTTTCATTTCTTGTGCCCTGGCTTCAAATCTCAATATTTTGCTTTGATCAAAGCTAGAGGTCCCTGTGAAGTTCCCTCAGCTTAAATTCTGTCTCCTCAGAATTTTGATTCCTCTGCTTGGGTGAGTCAAACATGCAGGACTATTTTAATAGAGAAAGTCACTTTTCGGACCGAGATCACCGAAGATAACTTTGACGGCATGATCGGCACCACTCAAGAATTTCAAACTCCGGGCGCAGCCCTTTGACATGTCCCGAGTTGTACCAGTCTGCCTACGGCATAGTGCTTGCACTCAGATTTGCCGTAGCACAGACTGGTCACGAGTCTACAGTACTACTTGCTGGATCCAAGTGGCTGCTTGTAGCCATGGCGTAATACCGGGCGTCTGCCTCAGGGTCGGGGAATAGCTCTCAACCTCTCATAAATCAATAGCCCGTCTGTCTGAACGGATTACAGGTGCATCCCACAGGCGTATTCACCTATGCATGACGACCTTATGCATTGAGGTATACTCAAGTTTACTACTAATTGGGACGCTTCCCGTGATTCGTGTACAATTTCGACGTTTTTGAGGTCGCGGACCAATTCTTTGGATGATATTGACACTGAGGGGCGTATCAGTGGAGCAAGGGACATACTTAAGAAGTAGACAGGGACCTTTCTTTTCTTTGTTAAAAATCAGGACCTCCCATAAAGCGCGGTCCCCGCGCTTCGGCCTCCCGACGAAAGAATCCCGCTTGACGACCGCCGATAGAAAGAATGTCGTGGATGGAATGATGAGTTTAAATGATTTTCGGTCTGTGTTCGCGTTGTTCTTCCGCAGTGTTCTCGTTGTTCGCATTGTTCGTCCGTCTTTCAGTCTCGAGGGCTCCGCCAACTGGGAGCCATCAGTGTAAAGCATTCAACGACTGGGAGCGGACAGTATAAACGAGGTCGTAGGCATTGAAGATGGGGTCCTTATTTTCTACCCATACATGAGCTTATCCCAATCCTTTTGCAACCCCTTAGAAATAATTGTTTTAAAGATGAGTAGTGTGATTGCCAGTGCCAAAGAAAATTCAGCCAGAAACTGGGGTACTTTCACCCGATTTTACAGGTTAGAGCAACCCTCTGAACGGGTGACATACCTGCTCAAGAGGCTGCGGGTGAAAAGTACGGGATAAACGAGTGAGCCCCAATCACCCGCTAAAAATGGTTGAATCTAACCTGAAAGTCATTCACCAGGTTTCAACCCGTTCCATGGGTGAATGGGGAAATTGACCCGGTGAACGGGTGAATAAAACCCAGTCCCAGTCTTACAGTGCATCTTTTATGAAGCCAAAGGATTTATTGACTCCCCCCAGATTCCCGTGCAAAGTGGGAGGTCAAGGACAGCAGTTAAGGTAAGTTCAACGACTGACGCAATATTCAACGTTCACAGGACCGCCACATAGCCAGGAGGACCGCTTGCATCAAATCCGTTGTGTGCCGGAACCTGAAAGCCCCGCGCAGTCGCTGCCACCAGCCGTCTGGGGATATCTGTATGTATGTTTTGCATTCTTCAAGTGCGCTAAAATGTACTCGCATATGCAGAGGCGCAGTCCGCGATACGTACAAATGCTAAGGGACTTGAGCTGCACCCAATGCCAACCCAACGCGAATTTTCGCCAGATCAACACCAGAGCGGCGTACGAAGTCGGGTGGAGGAGTGGCGGGGGAGCATTCTCTAGTCGCTTGCGTCCCCGGTTGGACCCGGAAGTCTGGAGACTGATGCATGCGACAAGGAGCAATGGGAAACATGAGTTTGGCGGCGTGCAGAACTGCGCGCTGCATGGGCGGACTCCGGGTGAGTTCAACTTGTCTGCAAATCTTGAACACGGGGAGCCAATCGAAGATTGGCGACGAGTGGCCGCAGCTTTTTTACATATCAACATTAACTGTACTTCGAATACCAATAGACTCACTAGAAGCCAGAGTTGTACAACATTTTCATTGAACTGTTTCTCGATTGTATGTCGCAAGGTTCCAGGAATGTATATAGTCCCTCTGAAGTGAATCCCGTAGCGCAGCACGGGTCGCTGCTAGTTTCGTACATATAGCATGATACAGTAGAAATAATAGCGACGTAAGCAACATAAAATCGAAGGAATAATAGTACATCACACTGCCTGGTGAGGACGGCCGATCTGTAGGCAATAGCGAGAAGAGGGAAGGTCATTCAATGTTCGTTCATTGTACGGGCGTAGATACGCCCTCCGATCAATGTCCAGATGAGGTGGTTTACTGTCTGCGGTGCTGAGGATGGGCCGTCGCCAAGAGAGCTCGTAGATCTAACAAAACATTACTTACCTCCAGTCGCTCCTCCGTGCGAGAAAGTAGGAAGAGTATCTGACGGGCACGCTGGAAGGCAGTTAGTATGCTGACACAAATGTTCGCAGCTGACGAACCAGACTGCACGAACACGCCGCCGGCGCCGGTCCAACCTTAAGCGCGGCTTGCTGCTGCTGCTTATTCTGCGGCCTTTGAACGACATGGTGCAGCTTCGAGCTCACCCCGAACCCCCGCTCAAGCCAAATCTCGTCGCCCGCGGTGAAGAGTGCGCGAGGGCCACTACCAAGATGAGCGTTGCGGAGGCTGTGCGTCTGCGTGCCAAGCGTGGGGCTGTTGAGGAGGGTCTCCTGCTGATACGGCGGGGGCGGGTCGAATACCGCGTCGGTCAAGGACTCCACGTAGAATGGCGATGCGCCGCCGGAAAAGTCGGGCGACGAACCAAATGGATCGCCAAGCTGCGTTGGGACAGAGTTGGGCGGCCCCGGATACGAAGACGAAGGGGCCGAAGTGAAGATGTTGGAGCCAAAGCTGAGGTTGAGGGGACTACCAATGGGGACGCTAGCAGGGGATTCGATCGTGGAGGCCGACGAGTTTATCAAGTGGGATTCGCATGAGCCTAAGTTGGCGGCTCTCCGTAGTGATGGCTGCGCGGGAAGAACGTTGGAAGATGACCTGGGAATATGGGATGGGGAACGCACGTTAACCCGCTCCGGCCGGCAGCGCGATCTCTTCAGCGCGCACCGCCAGGAATCATCGGTCGCCTGGGGCTGCGGCCCCCAGATAGATCCCGTCGGTTCAGTCGCGGCGCATCCGCAGGAGAGCGACCCGTCCATCGCGCCAGATTCGCGTGTCGTGACTCGTGGTAGCGGCTATGCGGCAGCATGCATCGGAAGAGGCATAGGAATATGGCGATGAACATACGTTATGACGCGGCAAACGCGCAGCCTGGCAGGCGCTCGGGTTGCAGCACGGCAGTTTCTTCAGCGCGCATCGCCAATGGGGGGGCGGCGCTGGTACTGGTTGCGTGGCTAATGAGGTCGACAGAGTACACATTTTCTGGCGCTCTTGCATTATGGGACATGGAGCGAAGAAGGCAAAGTGAAAGTTGAGAGAAATCAGGAAAGACACGGTCACGCACTGCAGCTGCAGTAAACGTTGACTAAGCTCCCCGAATATCACGTGTGTGACCGCCGAATCGGGCCGATAGCCCCGGGTTTGGCTTATATAATGGGCGTAGGCGCTTGTTGAGGGCGCTAAACCGAAAATTATTCACCATACATCAGCATTGAAAACTCCAAGTCACTCACAGTGCTAGTGTTGGTACAGGGTATAAAATCATTTTTCGCTGAATATTAGCATCATTGGTTTGCCGACGTGAGCCGATCAGCAGAATTCTCATGGTTCGAGACAGTGCTCTACTTCAGACGAAACAAGGTTCATGCGAGTAGTATCGGTCAGGCATGTCTTGAAGTCAGGGAAAACTGTCGGTTGATCACCCAATTGTTGATGTCGACGTGAATTTAGCCAGACATGTAGATATGAGGCAGAATGAGGGCCATTCGGAAATATATGCTACTATGACTGAAAGAGGGATCCATGGGCAGTGCTAGATTGTTTATTATTTTCTGAACTTCCTCTCTCATATCGCAATTCCAATGAGAGGCATGTGTCCGACGACCGTCATGATGCCCTGGTCAACAGGGAGTGGTTCGATGTTGGGCAACCCATATATTCCTGCTCACGCCACCCGGCAATTCACAACCAACGTGACTCGGAGCCAGGCTCCGGAACCGATTATACAGTATGTTGGAAATAGAAAGAGCGCAAATGGAGAAGGAAGCGATGGGAATAGGGAAAAGGCCTCAAGAGCCTCAGACAGGTGGCCACAAGGCCACGCAGTGCCCTAGTGGTGGTACTGCTCTCGCAAGGGGTCTAGCCAATCACCTCCCTCCCTTACAAACGACATGGCATGTAGGAGGACAGTAAATCAGAAAGTAGTGCAGGAGTGGTAGTTGCTTCCACAGGATGTTGAATCCGACACCTCTTGGGTCCCACCAGGTGACGATTCTTGGAATACGGACCCGTTCATTTGGCCCTTTCGGCCCGATTTGTTTCTTGCTCCTGCCTCCTTCGCTACTTGCACTCGCCACAGCCATCACATTTGGTACCGTACTTATTTGGAGGCCAGACATAGACAACAAAAGAAAACCTTTTTGTACCCTAGGTAGCGGGCCCTGCCCCCTGTCGGCCCTTCGCGCCTTCTTAAGACTCAGTGATCAACAGTCAAGTATGTAGGAGGAGACATTTTTAAAATGCACATGCAGTGAAATGCATGAAAGACTTGAAGAGGTCAAGAAGACCATCTCACCCATTACTATATGGCTGGGCGACTCCGAGTCGGGCCATACTGTCGGTGTGACGCTTGACCGCCGAATTGAACGAAATTGTACAGTAATCTAGCGAGCGATCACTTGATTGAGCTAATCCACAGACTACCAAGAAAGCGAGGTACGAGCTAAATTCTATTTGTAGCGTCTGTCTACGAGAGACTAGCTTGGCCATCCTCTACTACGTTTGCCGTCTCAGCCTCAGATCGCAGGCGACCCGTGTCTCGACTCTCCGGAATGCCAAAAGACCGACAGCCAGACGGCTCCTTCTCTGGGAAGTTGTGAGATAGACAGGACTATTTTTGACATCGGTGAGTGATTGATTGGTGAAAAGCAGTGGTATCACGCAGTAATGAATTTCAGCGGCTCAAAGTCCAGTCATTCCCGCCGACACTGTGTTCCTTTTCTCCAATGGGAACCCTTTCAATTTGAAGCTTGACACCCCTTGACTGCGGCCCATGGGCTCCAAGCGTTCAGAGACCAAAGTCTAATCGAAACGCCGCAATATGAGAGGTTGCAGTCCTCGGACGCGGAATTGAATGTGAGCCGCTGGACCTGATCCGTTGCATTCCTTCCAAGATGATTGCAGCTCCCTGGCAATTGCCAGCGATATCGAACATTGAGGGGCGTCGATGCAGATGTAAGCTTGTTTCTCTGCTTGAGCTTTGAACTAATCGCTCCCGAGGCTGATGTTATATACGAGCGGCGACATCGGCCATTCGAGCTCGAAGAGAAGAGAGAGAGTCGGCGGCATAAAAAACATCAGAAAAAGCTACCGCTTCAACTGCGCAAACGAGTTGAGCAACTAGAAAATATGTCTCCGCTGGCGTTTCTTGGAGCTCCAGCTGCGTGGTTCTCACCCGCACCTCTGGATCAAGCAAAATTTGGATCTAACGCCGAAGGTCAGCGTCGAAAGACTGAGATGCTTTTCAATGCCTCGGTTATGAAGAATCGCTGTTCACGTTATGCCGACCCTCCAACGGCCGATCATGCGAGTGCGTCAATATTTCCGCCCTGACCTGTATTCAATATTCAACATCCATTGTATGTCAGCGCGAGATCAACGTAGCAAGCGCGAATTCATGGACTACGTATTCATACTGGCAGCTAATCCTCCAAACACGAATACACCGTAAGTGCATTCAGGCGTGCAAAATATTTCTCGACAGTTCACGTATATTTAGCGCGTCGGGCTTACCACCATGTGTACGCGACAAGAGCGAGGCAAGGGCTTTCGTTCATGTTTTGGTTCCACACTAACCTTCGACCTCGTAGCCTAAGAAGCGCCAACGAATGGACTGCGTAAACAATAGTCCCCAGGATCGCTTGTCCGAAGAACCACAATCCGTTGAACATTTGAAACCTACCGAGTTTACCCGCAGTTCGCTGCTCAGAGTAGCAGTGATTGGCACAGACGGCAGCGTGATCTTCGAAAACTCGTCGGCTGCCAGCGGCAGCACGTTGCCCCGCATCAAATGGTCGCCCGATAATCGGGGTACATCCCCGTGTCCAAACTTTCGCTCCATCCAGTCATGTCGAACCCAGTGGCCCTGGACTTGATTGCTCGGCAATTTCAAGACATATTGCCAGGTCCGGGATTTACACTACCTGTTCGAAGTGATGTTTTCCTCGCCTTCCAGCGGATTGCCGTTCAGATTCCGTGGGCTGTTCGTCTTTGCTCAATGACATGACGTTGGCTGACTTGCAGCAGACGACGGCACAGGTCTTGGAATTTTATTATTGGCGACAGAATCCTGAGGCCTTCGAGATAAAGAGGGTTCCGGCGTAGGGAGAGAATAGGGACAAAAAAGAAAATAGAGCAAATATCACTGGAGTCACGGGTTTACTACATCAGGTCGTGCCTGTCGACTGCGGCAACGAACAGCAAGCGAGAAGACTGGAAAATGGTTTTGCCACCATCATATCAAGTCAGTCCATGCTTTTCGCGCCTTTTCCGTCACGCAATTAGACTCGAATCCAGTCGTGTATGGGACGCCGAGGAATTGATGAAAGTCGATCAATGGCCGGCCGAATAAACGACTGGAGGATTCTAACCGGCGGCTAGTACTTACGCTCGGGAGTTGCCGATGTAGGTAGTTTTGGCTTAGAAAAATTTGGCGCTGCTGAAAATTCAAACCTTTTCAATCGAAAATCTGAGCAGACAGTTTTATTCGGAATTTTGTCTATATTCTGCCTACCATGTTTACAGTGGAATACAGTCTGGATGCAACCATTTGTAGCGGTCCAGGACATTGGCCTGTGACCTAAGTTGGGGATGAACCTCTTCACGGCGGCTGGCACAAAACATTTGTAAACAACATAGCCACAATTTCGCAATTTTCCGCATAGGTCTTCCTCTACCAGAAATAAAATCATTTAGGGGATCCAGTATCCATCGGGTGTTTATGCAAGTAGATTGGATCAATGCGCGGTTTGTGAAAGTGGTGGAGAAAATCTTTCTTGATCTGGCGCCAACTGCAGCACAACACAAGAACATCGACCGCCTTCATCGGCGTTTCCGGGACACTCCTCATCGCTTTCCGCCAACATCATTGCCGGCCTCGCTGCTAGTACAACGTTCGCGCAAGCCCTAAAACTGACCACGCCACATGGCCAGGGAGCAAATTTACTCAGCGTCAGCAACCGATTTAGGTCAGAAACGCCAAACTTGTTCGCCTCGCCCATGGATTTCTTCTGGGTTAAATTTCCTGAGGATCCGTAAGAAGCTCGTTTGGACGCCCATGTAACATTCCAGGACCTGAAAAGAATTGTGGAATATGTGTAGCTGACACAATGGTCTGCGTGAGTTTGCAGCCGGTTCAGGTTGGAAACAGCAAACCTTTTTGCCTCGCCCCGCATCGATCGGACCCTCGAATGTTCCCTTTTATCTCTTTTGGTTTCACGCCCTTTTTTAATGCTCGCCATTCCCTCCCGGAGCCGAAGCACTATGTCGTGCGGAAGCTGTAGACTCTCATTCATGTACGAGCGACTAATTATTCCGCAGCGTCCGAGCGAAGCAACCGAGCATCCGAGCTCGCTCTGCTGCGCTAGGTGAGTCTCAACTTGCGTACAAAACGTTGTTTTTGAACTTCGATTCTCATTAGCGTCGTCATTTTTTTTCACTTAGAACCGGTGCACATTACCAGCTTTTCGCGCGGTATTCAAAGTTCCGTAGCGCGGATTACTTCGCCCTTCTCTCTTGTTTTATTTTTTCGTTTATAAGGCGCTGATGAATCTCACATTATTTTCGAACAGGGCAGTCAATCGAAGCAGCTTTTTCCTTCCCTTCTCAACAAACTTTGTACGTACTTTGTGCTTTGTTTCGTTTCGATTATCATTCCAGGCTTTGGGGGTTGTTCTTGATTCGTTCACGATGCCTGCGTACTGAGGCCTGCGGCAGCGTCCATATTCGCGCCGCCGGCTATGGACCATGCAGAACCGACGGTGACCTTGTCTCAGGTTGTTGCAACCTCCCGTGAGTGCTATACTTACCTTTCATAAAACGAGCTCAGACCGATCCTTTTCTGTCTCGACTGTCGGAGCGACATATATAAAGACGGCGCGGGGACTGTACAAGCATTTGGTGCATGACCTTTTTTCATCGTTTTCTTGTCGTGCTACCGCCCACTCAGTCATTCCTTCCTTCGACTTGTGATTTCCTGGTTTTTTCTTGCTTCGTTCGGGATGCCATGTTTTCTTCTTTTTTTCTTCTGTGCGGCCCAACTACTCGACTTATTCGTGTCTCTCCGTTCCCATACGATACTGATTATTAACCCAAAGGCAGAGGAACATCCAGGACATCAGCGAGAAGATTTCGCTGCTGACGTGCCACATCGACGTTCGTTCCATTGCATTAGCCAGCATTACCCTTAGCATTAACTGAGAACCTTCGCAGTTCTCTTTTTTCCCCCCAGCGTATGTCACTGCGCCATTGCTCCCTTTCAGCTACGTTGCTCATTATTTCTCCGTGCGTAACTCTCTAAATCTGCCTTTCTCCACATTCTGCCAAGTCTCTACCTTTTTGCGGCGCAAGTTTCATTCCTAGTCTCGAGGATGAAACATCGGTGAGGGCTGTTAATTTCCTGAAACGTGCGCATTTTCTCGCCTTCACTTTTCAGATCTTTCCAGCTTCATGGTGCCTACACTGCGCAAATACAATCCTCGAGTCTTTCGCATTTGACTTCGTTATTTTATTTTCGCCACCTTCTTTGAGGTTTATGGCATAATTTTCTGCTGCCGCGCATCATAACCTGCCTGATGTTTTTTCCCAGTGACCTTGTGTAATATAGCTCGGCCGGTGAGCTCTATTTCCTCTATCTGTGCTTACGATGGGACTGCTACCAGCCAGCTACCTCGAGCACATGCCGCAATTGAAAACTGGTCCTGATTTATCTTTTGGATACATATGGTTGAAAGTAGTGGCGGTGGTGTAGATGATTCCCGGTTTTGATTGGGGCTACGAAATGTGGAATCTCAACATCTGGGAATATCTCTCCCTCAAGTTTTTCAAGTCCTCAATTGAAATTCTCGGATGGGGGGGCCGGGGAAAATGAGCAACGAAAATAAAAGATGACATTGTATTTGGGGATTTTGGAGATCCAGAGGGGGAGATATTTGAGATAGAAGCGCGGTCCAGTCCGGATTCACATTGATACCGTCCACAGGTGTTGGCGCCGCCATGGCTAATTAGCGCGACGAATTGCGACGCGTCGTCACATTGTGTCACATATAGTGACATTTCGACCTCCACTTTTCGATGCCGCGAGATTTTGTCGCAACTGACAGGATAAATCCCATAATTATCAGGGGTACTCCTGGCATGCATAAGACCATTTGCTTCCATCAAAGTATATTCAAATATTCACTTCCTAGACCTCCACGGCACGATCTCTAAAAAATGACCAAGCCCAGATTGACACGGAAACGAGAAAGCTTTGAAAAGGTTTTGCATAAAGGAAAAAAGACTAGACGAAGCCATGGGTACTATCTGCAAGTTACAAAAGAGAGCTAGCGAAAAGAGCGAGGTCTGAGGTCAGAAGAAAGAAAATGGCAACCCGTCTGTTTGGCGGACTTTGAAGCAAGCCCCTTCAGCGAAGGGCCGGCTCGCCGGGCCGGAGCTGCGCAGGCTTGCTCCAAACCTACAGGCGCTCCGCCGAAAATGACTCTTTGGCTTTGTTTGGGCATATGAAGAGGTCCTAGGTTCGATTCTCGCAAGAGTCATTCCCTTTTCATAGTGCCACTGCCCATTTAGAATTTCACTGCTCTGTATCCCTAAAGGGCGGGGTGGTCAAACGCGGCAATGTGACCTTTTCTTCAAATCTATTTTACGTCCTGCCTGTCCCAGATTTCTCCACTAAATTCTACATTGTACGTTTGAAGTACAAGTGATATAAAGAATCCCGGTATTTCTAGCCCTCCTTAACACTCATAGAGGTAACATATTGAAAATCTAGGTCAATCGGATAACTATAGCTAGTACGCGAGCCGTTCTGTATGCAAACACGGGAAAGCAGCCAAATTCGAGTCACTAAGGCATCTTAGGGTGCTAATAGAAAATTGTAAGGTGCCATACCCTCCGCATTCACAGTACTAGTGCGAACAAAACGAGCCCACTCCCAAGGAAAACAGGTGAGAATTGAGCTCAGGAGAGCTCATCTCACAAAAACGAATACAAAAAATAAAAATAAACGAGCCGTGCCCTAAGTACCGCAAACAGCAGTAAGCGGTGGAGCGTGGAACCCGTGGACATATAGCCGGTTCTGTGGAAGCATTTTCCCACTCTACTTAGAGGATACGTTGGATCACACGCCTCTCTAACTAGAGGGGAAATGTGGTATTACCAGGTGATTATAAGTGCCCTGTGGCAACAGGCTGCGCAATCTAAAGATACCATCCCCTCCGCATTCCTTGGGCGAAGAGAAGGAGCCTATGAACAGAACAATTGAACAAGATCCAGGCACACATGACCTGTTCTTCCAAGGAACAGTCACATGTTGTGTTGTCGGACCTGTTTCAGTTTACAGGAAAGGGCTCTGGGTCCGATATTCCGAATCTGAAGAGGCAGTCCGCTGCACATTCTTAACGCTAACATATTATGCCTACGAACAAAGAAAAAGGTGGTGAATTGAGTGCAGGGCAGCTGTCGTAGTGAAAAATCCTAGGAAATATAGGACAAAACTCATTCGATTGCTCAGACAGCAGTTTTCAATGCCAAATTAAAAATCTGAGGGGCCCAGCCCTTGCAAATCCGGAATGCGAATCGAATGAGCCAACTCCCAAGGCAAACGGACCGGAACTGAGGGCAGGGCGAGTGTACTGAGCAAAAAGATCAAAAAGTGCCCAAAAAGGCAAAATGTTCGGTCCGCGCCTTATGTTCTGCAAACGGCTGTAAAGGACGCTATCCCTGTACTATTTACACATTCCAATCGAAAGTAGAGGAAAAACTGAGTGACTAGTAGCGATTACTAAATTGAGGCTGAAACATGTCACGAAGTTGTGTCCGCAACCATAATCGATCAGCACTCGAAGATTTCGGCCAGAACCTGTTGTAAATGATTGCCCGGATGCAGTGCAAGGGCAGCACCACCTCCAGAGGTCTGCCTGTGGCCCAGGCCAAAATATACGAGGTTGCCGAACACGGGACCCCATCTATTTATAAAATTACGCCTGTCCGTCCGTCCGAGATCTTTTCAAACTCGTAACTCGGTTAGCACTTGATCCAACTTGGAGGGCCCTCAAGACTCGAAGTCCTACTCTTTATAAGATTATCCATGTCTATCTGAAGCCTTTTAAACTCCGCTTATGGCAAATCAGCTCCGAATCTTCAGAATATCACCGTTAAACTTTGGGAATGGCGCTAATTCCAGCGCTAATCACTTAACCGAAGTGGCGGGCCGCTTCGCCACCCACCGCGCTCTTGTATAGCTCAGATAATCCTTGGGATGGTGGTGGTAAGAGGGGAAGAAGGAAGTCCGGTTTCGTCGCTTGACAGCGAATTTGAGTACATGATCGGGGTGGCTGTACGCGTACTCCTGCGTCACCAGAGCCCAGCGCGTAACCAGAACATGTCAAACACATACGATGCGTGTAAGTAGAGAGTCCGTAAGGTTAATTTGACTTTTCCGACACCTGTTTCCTAAATGTAAATTGTGGTCCTAATTCACAACTTGGTAGTTGCTCAGATTCTGCGGAACAATCAGAGCGTTGCCCTTTTCGACTGCATTCACAAAAGTATTAATTCCTCATCTCGCCGGGAGTCAAATATACCCTGGGTCTGTTAATGGATAGAGTAGAGGTCACAGGCTCTTTTTCAAGTGAGAACGGCGTACTCGATCATATTGCCCAGGACATGCATACGATGGGATTTCAAGTGCGACATCTTCTATTCATTTATGTGCTCCCGGATGTCTGCCTAACGTTATTCGAAGTCCCAAATTTCTTGAAAACGATCTTCTAGATCGACCTCTACACTAGATAAGAGAGCTAGCGGCGTACACTTTCGAAAGGAAAACAACGTGCCTTTGGGTTCCCCCGGGTAGTAATCATATTCAGTCTCTTTGTCTTCCTCAGCTTCCCTAGCTATACTAGATCTGCATATGAGCAGCAGGTCAAGACCGTCTGCGATTATGCGGCTTAGCTCCGAAGAAACGAGGTTCCCTAAGGGCTACTTCGTTACTTCAGGAAGATCTTCACGGTCAGTGACTCTGAGCCGTAGTGACCGTAATTTGACCCCATGCTCAGGGTTCCGCCTGTGATGCAGCATCTCGACGAGGACTTCATAGTCCACCGAGCCCACGGATTCCACCGTGAGATGTTTAAGCCGCGGGACCAAGGACGAAGAACTGAGACACTCCAGTAGCACCAAATTACGCTATACCTGGCCAGAAACATGGATGGGTAGGTAAAGTTTTGTCTAGAAGTCCCGTTGGCGAGGTAATCAGCCGAGAACGTCCAATTGCCGATATGATGGTGAAAAATGCACCTCGTTGCCATAAGTATGCCGGGAGGAAATCAGAAAGGAAACTTGAAACGAAATGCGAATTCTGGTGAAGGCAGCGATATGGTGCGGGTCACCTACACCGCTAATTTGGCAGGAGGCAGCCAAGTACGCCCTCAGCCCCAGCGCTTCCTCCTCCTCCTCTCGCATCCCCAACCTCACCACGCCAGATGGGTCCATTGCGACTACGCCTGCTGATATAGCCAAAGTCCTGCATGAAAAGTTCTTCCCCCCCAAACCCAACCTCGACCCTCCAGACCCCGACGAACCCCTCCCGAGCCCCATCCCTCGCCGACGTTCACTATCGACGACATCCACCGCGCCATTGCCAAACTGGCGCCGTGGGGCGGCGCAATAATACCGTTTCTTTTTCTTTCTACCAGTTGGAGCCCGACCTATGAGTTACATGTGCTGGCTGTAGTCTTACATTGTACTATGTAGCCTACAGAGCTACGGAAATATGATGCTATGTCGACTTGGCTGGTAACTATATTGAGTGATGTAGTGATATATATGCTTAGTGGGCAGCTACAGCGCACTACATAAAGGGGGGTTGTCGACAGCGCTACGCCGGCTATAATTGCTACATAGGCCTACATATGCGCCGGGATTTTTGCTGATGTAGAGGACGCGGGAGGTGCAATTGGCGGTGGCGCTCCACGCCAGTCGCTCATCTTGACTGTTAACTTGCTGTTAACGGTTCTCGCCGGCGGAGACCTTCAACAACTGGTGGTAAAGTATGCGCAGGTATGTGGTGGGCCTAATAAGCCTCACTGAACATCAGAAATGGCCAGTGGGCTCTTTATTTGAACTGATTCGGGCGAGAACTCAAGAGGATGGATCATTTTGGCTGGTTCTGGAGTTCTGAGGGCACTGGCATCGGCGGCGGGGGCGCGGTTGGCGGCAGCGGCCTCAAAAATGTATGAAATACTATGCAGAGAGTCATAGAACTTTGGTAAGTATTTTATTTGAGGAGGCTTGGACAAGAGCTTACAAAGAAGTAGTCTTTTCTGTTTGGTGATGTATTGGTATCGGGATCGGTAAAAGGGTGATTGGGGGTGAGAGGTCCTCTTCTGTATCTGAAGAGCTTTGGGCGAGTGCTCACAAAAATAAACAACATTTTGTTGTTTGTTATTGATCCTTGCATGGACGGCATCAATGGGTACACAGTCGGCGTCAAGCAGCTCCAAAAGTTCAATGAGGCTTTGAAAAATATACCAGAGGTTCTTCAAACATTTTATCCGAAGAGATTTGAACAAATAATTGTCCAGCTTGCCATCTGTGCTTTGTCCGACGATCCCTGTGTTTCCAAGCAAACAGGATTCAAATATGCCAACACTGAGTAGTATCAGCCGAGGTTTAGATGTTCCTTTCGTAAGTTGAGTTGAGTTTTCTTGAGGTGAAAGTAACTGTTGGCACGGAGGGACACCAAAGCGGTCAAGGGTGAGCTGAGCCTGGGCCACGGGTTGCTGCAAAGAAGTGAAAGAATAAAAGATGGATGATTCATCGGTGAAAGAAGTTGACTTGGGGTCCAGATTGCAACATAAAGTTTCCGGTGGTGAGAACTTGGTGAGAACAAAGAGGTCCAAAAGTCGGACCTGCTTCAAATAGGACTTGCTAGAACGGTATCGAAAGATAAGGTGAAAGCCCAAAGGAGGGAACACGGTGGATCCGACAGCGTAGTGGTTGCTGAGTAGACGCGCGGCAGTTGACGGACGCGTTATTTGCACATGTGGTTGGCTGCCGAGCATGGCCCGGCGCGAGTTGGATCTTCAATGGATCCAGCTCACTCGGCTGTCGGCGCAATACGACCAAGCGATGCAAGAGGTGGTCGACGTCCACCTCAAGCAGCACGACCCCTTCAACGCCAACTACATCCACCTGTTCTACGAGGACCCTAGTCTCTTTCACTGACTTCCCACTCGTAACCTCGTTCTGAAGTCTGTTGGTTACCGCGCCCTGATTACCGTTACCGCCTCTTATTATGTAAGCTGTCCGTTTTGGGAATTCACGTGCAGCATCCAGGACGCGACTTCAACGCGTTCCGACCTTCCAAACATATGTTTGACGCGAATTTGTGTTTCAGTTCGGTTCATACAAATGAATCGAGTTTCTGCCACTCTGTTATGAATCTTCGGGATGTGTACACATTATATTCGCCAAATCGACCACATTGATGGGTCTGCTTTATTCAACCTTGAAAATCCGAAAATGCCTTGGAATGCTTCTTGAGATACTATTGGAGGTTGATTGTTTCCAAATTTTTTTGTTGCAGACACCTCTGGTTGGTCGCAACGCGTTCAAGTCGCGTCGGTATCCTTCCCAAAATGGACGGATTACATAATAAGGGACGGTAACGGTAGTCAGGGCGCGGTAACTAACAGACTACGAGGACCCTACCGACCGCGACGTCCTGCAGGGTACCTACGAGCATAGATGGATTACGCAGGAGGTGTAAACATCATTGGAGAGCTGAATATTAACTGGACAGATGAAAAGAAGAAAAAACTGGTGTGTCGAGGTCGGTCGACGGCAAGTAGACCAATGTAGACCAATGTCGACCAATGTCGACCCATGTCGGCTAAGTGTGACTACGTGACGTAGACTGCCGTACACCAGGCTCGTGTAGACCCCCTATGTCTACACATGTAGACCGATGTAGAACGCCGTAGAACCACCTCGGCAAGGGGGGTCTACATAGGGCTGGAACGCAGTGAATCAATCAAGCAGGGCATGTGGCCTTCTCAACGCTGTCTTTCTGGAACTGCGGCCTGCGCAAGGCCGACCAAGCACAATCAAGAGAATATTCTTTGACGTGATTATAAGCTTACGGAGTCGGCACGACCTTGACACGACCTCAATACTCGTCTGGACTATCTTACACTTCTTCAACGTGAGCAAACTTACGAGCCCACCAAAAAGAGGTGAAAAAAGACCGGAAAAAGTGCTCGGAGGACGAAAAAAATGACTGATTACATAGTGCACTTGATGCAGGGCGCAACATTGTGATTCTTGTCTGCAAAGCCACATAATTTGCACATGGCGGGGTGGTCTGCAATAATCCCGACTAGTGCAACACGCACGGTTATACCTGCAACACATTGATTAATTGTCTCATCCGGATTCACAAGACTACCAAGGGTGTTCCGGAGTTATAAGTATGCCTTCCCATAAAGACCAATCAGATCATCTACAATCAATTTGAGATGGTGTTGCAGCTGGTCGGGAGCTGGTTCAGTCGGTCCTGGTGGCGTCCCACTGAGTATGAGATTCTCAGCCCGATACCTGTTGTTGTTCCATAGGAACAGACAATGATAAATCACGGAGGGTTGAATTCTTTAATTGAACGGAAAGATGCAATCAATTGAATGGCACGCTCCGAGCCGGACGCGGATTGTTGCGGTTTGGCGGAGAGAAAAAGCGCCCAAGTCGATCAATCAACTCAAAAATCGGGGGTTTTCAGCCTGCCATTCTTCACCGATCAATGTTTGCAGGGCCCTGACTTCTTCCACTTCATCGGCACGTCGGCCTACGTCGGCACACGCCGGAAGCTGTCTGTTTCCAGGGTCCAGTGGCTTCCCAACTTCCTCTGCTTCTTCTGGGGTGGCGAGATAAATTATTGTGTTTTCGGATCTTCTGGGCGACATATGAATTCCGCCGTGCCTAGACCCTGCCTCAAGTCTGCCTACTGGGGTAGGCAGACGTAGACCAACGTAGACCAGGTCGACAACCTTTGCCTACGGGGCCAGGGAATGCAGTGACAGTTCTGCTTGAAGTTTTCTTAGGATTCGCCCAGCAAATTGGATTTGAACCTGGGCCTGAAATGGAGCCATATGCTCGAATCTGGTGGTTTGATACCGTTCTCGGCCCCAAGGCCGGTGCAGTGCCAATGTCATTGCCCCTGTTGTCTTAAGCTCAACCCTTGCGGACCCTCCCGCCTGCGGTACATTTAACCGGCCGCAAAACTTTTCGGTGATTTCGGACTTTCGGCAAAAAAAAATAGGTGTTTGAACGCCCGGGCCGCAAGAATCACTTTTTTGGGGGCGAATCGGCGATTTCCGCAAGGTAAACGTAGGATTCTTTGCCGCAGCTTTCGGGTGCATGGCTCACCAGGATATGTTCTGATGCAGAAGGTTGAACATCCCAGACTTGTTATCTGAGATTGGACAATCTCTTCTTAGTCTTGATGCCTTTTCTTTCAAGAAGAACTTTAGGTTTCTGATCACCCAGGCCAGCATTGTCACTCAAGACGTCGTCAGAATAAAAGTCGGTGAGTACCTGCTCCATCTCTTTGGCAAACTTCAGACAATGCCAGTGAAGAGACCAGCGAGGCCCCGCTCACGGTCGGGGTAGCCGCCCAAAGATCCACGAAGGAACCATCGTCGACGGACTGGCATGGGCAGGCGTGGACACAGGTGTGACGGAACGACGACCGGCGTCGGAGTTGGATCAAGACGACAGCCGCACATCCCTAGCGTCCTGATGACCTCTGGGTGGGGGCCAGTGACCAATTCAGAATGCCCTTCCACAGATGGCAGATCAGGGTATATTGTTGCCTGATTCACTTGGAAAAACAGTGCATTGAGTCGCACTATCCCAGATTGTAGCCAGCTCAATTCTAAGACTTTCTGTCTCTTCAGAATTCTGTTGCGGGCTGCTACAACTTCTCCATACTGAATCAGGTGATTTGTTTGAATTTTGCATTTGTTCCGGACAGCCACAACCTCTCCATACTGAATCGCGCAGCGCCGGGTGGGAAAATTTTGAACAATACAATACATACAGTGGCGGTGAAAAATAATGCAGCTGGTCGTGTGGGCTTGTTTCTTGATCAAATGACACCAAATGAAATTGTGGCATGTACCTAGAGCGATTTTATGAGCATATGCATCATTTACCCCATGATTTGCCTGTCTCATTCCGTCAGAATAGAAAAATCATCGATTTTTGAGAAATCGAGTCCGTGAATTCACACAGTACCAAAAAATGGTCATAATGGGATGAAAGTACTTGAAAAACGGACCAGGAGAGATTCACTACATTCAGCCCGGTGCCAGATGATGTCCTAAGAAACTCTATTTTGCAAACATGAGCATTTTTTGATTATTTATACCAGATTCTGCGTACCCTGCTGAGATACTGGATTCTGCCAATGATATTACCCAATGAAAATGACTAATTGGGTTGGCAGTTACGATCGAGAGTAAAACGGCTATAAGTAGCTCATAAAAATGTAGGAATATTTCTATGAGGTGAAGAGGTAAAGGCTAAGTCACCCTGCCGAAATTTTGAGCATGCTACGATCAACTCCGGGGGTTGTTGGCGAATTGACGAATTGGCTCAAGTTGTCGCGAGTCACCTTCACCTGCCAAATTGAATGAAATAATACAGAACTTCGTACCATCCGTTACCACGCGGCCCAAATGGTCTCACAGATTCTCGATAATGTTGGTATTGGGCACCAAGGGCAGTTGCCTTCGAGATCAAGCCACCCTTGGCGTGCTTTGATCGATGCTTCAGATCACATGAATAAAGGGTGCTGCAGTCCAGGAATAATTCCTCCACATTTAGTGATAGGAACAAATTCATGAAAATATTATGATTTGGGTGATGCGATATCTAGGGCCAGCTTTGCGTTGAAAAGCCCCGAGCATAAACTCGAGGAGACGATAGAACTCTGCGCATCAGCAGATGATACAAAACCAATGATTCTCGTCTTAGACGGGAATGCTCGGACCGTATCGGAGAAAGCAGGAGGGGATTTGGTTCGCCTATCTTCTGACCAGAAACCTGTCTCCACACGAGGGCGCAGAATGCTCTCGGCCTGGAAAAGGTCACAATTAATCATTCTGAACGGGATGCATCTCGAAGACGCGTCACCCGGCCGATTTACCTCAATAAAGAAAGTCGGAGCAGCGGAAGTAGGGAAGGACACGGGTTCGGGTAAACCCATCGGGTTTTCGGGTCGGGTCGAGCGGGTACGGGTCGCGGGTCAGCACTTTTCCAGACCCGAACCCGCGGAAACCCGTGAGAATATACACACAGAGTACAAAACAGCCCTAAAAACAGGAAGAAACCGGATTTTTAAGCTGAAAACTGTGCTTACAATAGTCTATAGAGTCAGAACTTACCTGGAACATTGACATTCTTACTAAAAACCCCATGCCGGGAGGTCCCGAGTCCCGGATCACAGCCGGCATCAGCTAGCCGATGACCCGTTAGCAACCCGTAAACCCGCGGGTATGGGTTCGGGATTTCCGGGTTCGGGTCCGGGTTGACTGTTTTATACCCGAACCCGTACCCGCGTCCATCTCTAAGCGGAAGCGGTGGTCGACTATGCGGTTGTATCACAGAGCCTTTTACCAATGGTTCGCTCGCTTTCAGTGGCTATGCCGGTTGACCCAAAAGAAGCGTGGTCTGATCATGTCAGTCTGACGCTCAAGGTTGATCGTGCAATCCTGCAGGTGGTACCTCACCCGCCAAAAATTGTGCGGCGTATGCCGATGCTGCCGAAAGGTGATCCTGAAATGGACAAATTATGTGAGGACGTAATGGCAAGTAAACAAAGCCCAGCGGAAATGCTACGCAATTTATATGGGAAGGTTTATGTCCAAACACCTTACACGCATGTCTATGTCCACGGACCTTGCGTGGACTCAGGAACGGAAAGGGCAAAGGCAGTGGGAGCTGTCTTCTGGGGGGAGACATCTAACTCAAACTGTGCCCTCGCTGTTCCAGGTCCCGAGCCTCCAACAAATAATAGAGCTTCACTATATGCAGTTCTGTTGGCGGCAAGAAGTGCGAATCCAGATGTCTCACTGATGATTTTCACGAACTCTGAGCACACTATCCGTCATGCCTGTTACTGGCCAGGAAAAAAATCGCAAATTGGGTGGTCATGTCCTAACGGAGATCTTCTCAAAGACCTGGTCTTGCTACTTGGTGGAAGACGGGCACCAACTCGATTTGTGCGGATAGAATGTGGTGTGAAAAATATGAGAGCAGAAGCGGCAAGAAAGCTGGCAAAAGAAGGGTTGAAAAATGCCCTCGCTGTTCTGCCGTATGTTGCACTTGACACGACTCCATGGGGGCGTCATAACAACAGAGTTGAAGTTGTAGATACCCCCAACGTTTCTACTGCACTCCCAGAAACCACGACCGCAAAAGAGGCTGAATGGAAAAATCAGTTCGATGATGAAGAGGGTCCTCAAGGAGATCTGGAGGATCATCGAGGTCGCGAGAAAGTGCATTTGTTGCAGAAGTCACTCAGGGATAAACATTTTGAGTGCAAAGATGCGGGTTCCTTCTGGCGGGTTCTTCGTGGATGGACTGACCCTCGGCCAAAACCGGTGCAAGTATCACTGGAAGAGCTGACAGAGGAGTTCAAGAAACGAATGAACGAGCCTGAAGAGACACCTCCCTCATTCAACAAAGACACTGTGGGAAGTAAAAGAAGCTAGCCTAAGTACCCTCAAAGCACTGGGAGGTAGTATCCGAAGTACCGACAAGTAGTGCTTCAAGGTTCTCCAGAGTAGTGCTTTTTGGCAGAATACACACCTCATCGCAGCACCCACGGTACTATCTCGTAGTGCTTCCAACCAGTACATCGGACAACTTCAAGGTACTACGCATTAGGTTCAAAGCACTACTATCCAGTTCTCCCTACGAGGCCCATGTAATTGCAATAAATCTGATATATTCGACTACTAAGACATACATCTAGCTACTCCAAGACCTAACCGCCTCGAGCACCATGAGCACCGCAAAAATCTATAAGAGAGGTATTTAAACATTCATAGCGACATCACGGGGAGCGCATGCTCACCTGACAAGAGTGCGAATCCCAGTGCGAAGCCCATATCTGCGAAATAACTATCAGAGATGACACTGCTACTTGGATGAATCACTTATGATCGCAGGTGGGGTACAATCACGGCTGAAGCGTTGTCTGTGTACAAAAAAAAAGAAATCCATACACAACGTGATCGCATTCGGAGTCGCCTGAAAGTCGAATGAGTCAAGGCAATGAAATAAAATCATACGCTTCACCTTCGCTCTGTAAATTCCAAGTTGGCGCCCAAAACGGAAGACTGCATCCACATCGGTAAACGGCTCCAAGTGAGATCAACGGCGCCACGCACCGTTCTAGTGTTTTTGCGCTGAGGAAAGTAATACTCAGCTAAGAAGGAAGAGAAAAAGAAAGAAGGAAATGTCAGTTTCGCACGCTGTGGCTTAAATTTATCGCGAACCTGGTTCCGGAGCGAGATTGGCTCATAAGAATATCGAATCTGGGCTAGACGAGTTCAGCGTATATTCCTAAGCTAGAGGAAGACGCACCAAAGGTGAAAAGATTTCCCACTACTAAAAAATAAAACCAATTGGAGTGAGTAAGACGCGAGAATAAGAGACCATGGGCGCCCACCTTAATACAGCTAAACATACGGTGTGGTAAATTCTGCGGCGCCACTCGATAACATGTATTGGGTCGCATTTGACAAGGATGTAGCAGCTGACTGCGTGAAGTTAGTACACGACGCGTGGCGCCAACAGAGAGAGAGAGGGAAGGGAAGAGGAATAGGACCCACGGCACGCGACATCTATCTCGAGCGTGGCCATCTTGCGTTGCTGATCGACCACTAATAACTCTTTACGTATTAGGAATCCCCTTGCCAAGTTTCAGACCTAGAGCACAAATATGTCGTGTGATATCAAGGTGGCCACTTGGAGCCAATGACAATGAGAGTGGCACCTCGTCCGTCGCCTAGCGTACGCGCAGGTATGGGAGTGTGGTCCTATGGTACGCCAGAGCGAAGCCCTGTATCGGGGGAACAGATTGGGTCCAAGAAGTCGCAGATTGAGGGAGAACTGGGGGAGAAATGGCTGCGGCAATCGTCGGTGTCGGTGTGATGCTTAGAAAGTGATGTTCGCACGCCTCAGATCCTGATCCGAGATGCCATAACTTTACATCAAGGCATCACTTCGGCTTGAAATCCGACATGGACCAGCGCTATAGGTCCTACTATGTCCCTCAGGTGCGGACGGGGTCAAGTCTCAAGTCCTGGACCACATAAATGCTAAATGGCCAACTAGCTAGGTTGGCCAACTAGCCAGTCCGTGATAGTAGAGCATCTCTAGGATGCAGGTCATGAACCAAGGAGTATATGTGTGAAATATAATGTGCCGTATGTAATGCCATAGATTTTAAGTTGATCCAGGAAGGGAAGCTCAAAGAGCTGAAGTTCCGGCTCTTATCAGAAGGCGGTGATTTCACAATCACCCCCTCCAACTCAGCTCAGAAGCCAAGCCATACTTTCAAGGAACTCAAATTATTCAAACATACAGTAGATGATCTGTGATCAGAGTGTTTCAGTCACATTGGACTCGTCCCTCAAAGGCCGCCGCGGGCAGGGGGAAATGTCTCGGAAGCAGGTGAAATCAGTACACTTTCAGTATTATGTTGGTCGAAGCCCGCATCTTCAGATTGCCGTGAATCTAACTTATATGCAGCTCAAAAGAAGTGACCTACTGGACTGGCAGGATAAGTCAAACTGAATCTGGGGCAATCTAATTCAAAGGTTACAACTGTGATGATATAATGGATCTGTTCAGTAAAATGAACAGTCCGGGGAGTCTTCGGGATTTGAATTCAGGGTTAAAAATGAGTTTGTAAATTACGCACCAGTTTGCCGAGGACAAGTACAAGCTCTCCATCCGCACGTACGTTTCGCAGCTCAACCGCACGATCTTGTCCGGCGTCGAGCGTCTTCGTCCAGTCCACGGTGCGTGGCTCCTCTTGGACTCTCACGGGTGTCTCATAATCAACTCGGAGACTCGAGGCGAAGCGAAATCATCTTTGGATCACGGCACGTACCACACCAAATGTTATCCTGACCGGACCGGAGCAGCCGATTTTGAGAAGGTACTACGGCATTAAGACGCTGAATTGCAAAGACTGCCGGCTCAGATTTCCTACTCACGAAGGGGAATACACATTGTCCATTTACATAGGAAACAAGGTCGTTAAAAGAGATCATGGCTGAAACGCACATATGGACCGACCAGAAGAGATGGCGGAAAATGACACAACGGTTTGCAGAGTTCTGTGTCACTTGAATTCCATGAACGATACGATGATCTGAATTGGTGATGTCAGGACTTTCCAATCAACGCCGAGACCCTCGCTATATCTTACCGGCATTATCTCGCACTGGTCTTTGGGAGAACAGGGTCGGATTTAAATGCCCCACGAGCAAAGGCAAAAAGTGTATTTCGGCTGTCCTCCGGAGGGATAATTCTGAACCCCATGCCTCATAATGGCATTTTGAACCCGTGCCCCACAATGGCATTTTGAACCCGTGCCCCACAATGGAATTTTGAACCCTGTGCCCCACAATGTCATTTTGAACACCATGCCCCACAATGGCATTTTGAACACTATGCCCCACAATGGAATTTTGAACCCCGTGCCTCACAATGGCATTTTGAACCCGTGCCCCATAATGGCATTTTGAACCCATGCCCCACAATGGAATTTTGAACCCCGTGCCCCACAATGTCATTCTGAAAACCATGCCCCACAATGGCATTTTGAACAAAATGGTATTTTAAACCCCGTGCCTGTCAATGTCATTTTGAACACCATGCCCCACAGTGGAATTTTGAACCCATGCCCCACAATGGCATTTTGAACCCATGCCCCACAATGGCATTTTGAACCCATGACCCACAATGGCATTTTGAACCCGTGCCCCACAATGGCATTTTGAACCCGTGCCCCACAATGGAATTTTGAACCCTGTGCCCCACAATGTCATTTTGAACACCATCCCCCACAATGGCATTTTGAACACCATGCCCCACAATGGAATTTTGAACCCCGTGCCTCACAATGGCATTTTGAACCCATGCCCCATAATGGCATTTTGAACCCGTGCCCCACAATGGAATTTTGAACCCTCGGGAAGGAGGTGGAGCAGTACTGCTTGAGCTGCGGCGCGTGCAAGTCAGCTAAATCTGATAATCACGCACCAACAGGGCTCCTGCACTCACCCATGGTTGAGTTCGCTATCAACTCCAGTATTAGCACATCAACGGGATTTGCTCCATTTGAGCTGAACTATGGGTACATACCTCGGATGACCAACATTGTAGCCGCCCCCGTAAATTATCTGGGAGTGCGTGACTTTGTGGACAAAGCCCTGGCTAATATTGCTAAGGCTCACGATGCTATAATTGAGGCTCGAGTCCGCGGGACTTACCAGTCCAACAAGAGACGGTCGGCTGAGATCCCCTACAATGTCGGGGATCTAGTATACCTATCCACAAAGAATATCAACCGGCCGAAGGGCAGGGCGCGAAAGTTGGCTCCTAAATTTATAGGGCCCTACAAAGTAATTAGCGCCAAGCCCGAGACTTCCACTTACACTCTGGAACTCCCAGCCGATCTCGCGCAACGCAAGATACACCCCACCTTTCACTCTTCCTTGTTGCGCCCGTACGAGCGCAATGACGAGACGATTTATCCAAGCCGGGAAGCCCAGCGCTTCTATGAATTTGGTCAGCCAAACGACCAAGAATGGTTTATCGACGAAATAGTCACGCACGTTTGGATGGGCAAGAACACCCTGAAATTCCGGGTGAAATGGACGGCGGGCGATTTTACGTGGGAGCCGCCGGCGTCGCTTGACGAGTGCCAAGCCTTGGACGACTACTTCGAGTCCCAAGGAGTGGAAAGGTGGCAGGATCTGCCAAGGGACTGATCCTCGGGAACACAGGCCCGATTTACCCGCGCCTATCACCTGGATCGCCGAGACCGATAGGCGCTCGCTACGCCAGCGTCTTCTCACTCTCGCTCCATTCTCTTCCATTATGTCGCCGCCGTCCTCGCTAGGGAACGATCCAAGTACGCGCTGTCGGAGGTTGGAGTTTCACCACAAAAACCCAGCTGTTCCCATTTTCTTCTCTCTTTCTTTTCCCCCACGACGAGCCACCATCGACATTCTCCTCGCGCAACTACGTACCTAGGGAATACCCGATGACTGCTCCTCGCCCCCCCGACCCCCGTCATTACTTTGAGAGTGAAGTCGAGCGGGGCCGCCTCGCTAGCAACCACCTGCCCTCACCGCCGCCGCCCGAGGACTGCGACATGAAAACAGAAACGGACTCACAGGCCACACCTCGGGAGGAGCGCGTGGACTGGACGGAATCGGACGACATGGTACTGGGTCCCATTCCGGGCTTTCCCCTGGTAAAGAGTTGATTCCGACGGATGGGTCCGTCCTGGAGGGAGGGGTGAAACGGGGCTACATTTACCGTACTCCTTTTACTTAGTTACGCGTCCACGTAGTGGACGCCATCACTCGGCTAACATCACTTACGTACTATTTGTTATAGTTAAAAGATGGCAGTGCCAGAGAAGCCCTACGCCTCCCCCACTATGACACATTACGTGATGTTATTTTACTTGATTAGGAAATGTCATAGTGTGGGAGGCGTGGGTCAGCTATCTTGTGTGCTTTTTTCCATCTCAATGTGTGATGCCCCGGGGTTTAATACATATATTGAATGCTGGAGGCCCGACCTGCCACTTTCTTGCTTTTCACGGATATGACCGGTATGCTTATTCCGCCATCTTCCTCGTCCCTCGCAACCACATGTGACGGCCAGACTCACTCGTTATGCTTGTTTGGTTTGCAGCCCTTTCACATATTTGCTAATATTTGTGGGTGTTCAATCTCCCAGGAATTTGCTCGCGGATATCTCACCATGTCAATGCCGTCGACGCCCAGCGATTTCCTGAGCGTCTCTACGCGGAGTTCAAGGATATGGTTCCTCTCTCTGCAGCTCCTAAACCTGCTGATTATTCTGGCTTGCATTCCCTAGACATACTACCGTTTGCGGGATAGCTTCAATCACTGAATAGGTATCCCTGGTTACCTGCCGTACCGTGCCGTACACTGTACGGTACAGTTCAGGGTGGGCGCTGTCATGTGTCGACTCGCATATAATTTGTGTATCTGTGCAACATAAGGTTCACAGCATCTAGGGAAAATAAAAACGCAAAGCTGCTCTGCTTGCTGAAAATAATGGGCGCTGACGGTGATCTCAATGCTGTGTTCAACTCGTTTTAAATCAAGCTAATGATTTTGTTTTCAGGTTACTTGCCCAGATTCGCATTATGTTTTCATTCAAACCGAAACATATCCAAGGCCTGTTCTCCCCAGGCCTCTCCCCTTTCTCCTCTCTGCCTGAACCCCATCACCTCATGTACAAAATCAATTGCTCCTTAAAAATGGAGACCGCATGGCGAGCATCATTCCTGTTGCCAATATTCGACACAGTGTTCACTTGCTCTAAAAATTTAGACCAGTGGCTCTAGAACGGACGTCCAGTAATGTTTTAGATAAAAGTCCTTTTTTCTTCATCAGTTCTCTCTCCAACCGTCATATTTACGCTACGTTGTACTAATTCCATCCAAATTCATTGTTATTTTCTCTCTCTCTCTCTCTCTCTCTCTACTCAGGATGCCACGGAAATGTTGCAAATATGGTCGAAATTACCACCGATATCCCGAATTTGCCCTTCTTTGGCCTCTTTTTTTATGGAGAACCAAATTAGGGGGAAGTTTGTGGGTAATTAGGAAAGGATGATTTTCCTGATGACATCGTCCCAGTTCCTTGAGTGCTTGATAGCATCTGCGCCGTGTACCTGCCGTCCTAGTTTTTTGACACCCCTTGGCTCACAACAAGTTGAATCGCGTTAAGCAACTAAAATTGCACCCATTTAGGACCCGATATCCGCAAACCGCGAATTTGGGCCCCCTTGGACACTCTTAATCGAACCGCAACATCGAGGCGCGACTTTTTGTGCTGCCGACATTCTGATGAATTGAGAACTGCGCAGTCATTTCGCAGGAGTACTGTGCAGCCATTTCTCACCGGATTTCGACCGCGCGCTGGCTAGAATGATAGCCAGCGGAATTCTGGTTAGATCTGTCTTCTTAGACTTGTTTCCTGACGTGCCGCCTTTCCAGTGTGCACTGGGGCTCTCCATGTACAATGTAAACAACGGGAAAACGACTGTTCGGCACGCAGCTTCTACTTCCAAGCAGGTCGGCAACCGGTGTCCGTCATACTACAAAAAACTCTGTGTAGACCTACTCTAAATGTGGGCGGGCCCATCAATATTGAAGTACAGCCAATTGTCACAGTTACCACATGGTATGGATATGTCCGCAATGTGAACCACCGGTAACTCAAAGAAAGAGAACAGGAAACACACAGGCTCCAGAAGCCCCCGTACACATCTCATTCGCATTCCAGTAGGTGGTCTCTGCGATTCAGAAGTGATATTGGAACATAAATGCAGATATACTGGATTTACCGTTCGAAATGACGGCAAAGATATTCTCCCATTTCTTGCCGCCGTATCCTGCCCGGGTCACTCCGTCTGCCTCGGTCATCCTCCTTGGCAAGGTGTGCCGACAATGGCGGCATATATCGATCTCCTCCCCCCAACTTTGGCGTGCTCTACAGCTCAATCTAATTCAGGAGCGCATTCCGCAACAACTAAGTTTATTACGAAATTGGCTAAAACGCTCTGGTGTCCTGTCCCTTTCAATCGGCGTCACTTTCGACGCCAGGGAACAGGAGACCGTACCACCAGCCGTTGCAGACATCATACAAGGGCTAGTCATTCACTGTCGGCGATGGGAATACATGGAGATCAGGCTCCCATTTCAGTACCTACAATTGATCCAAGGGGATATGCCCGAGCTTCGCTCCCTGCTCATAGGGCCCAGTGAGGTTCCCGAGTCGGTGCCATTACGGCCCCTACCCCTATTCACGTCATGCCCGCAGCTGCAGCATATCGTGCTGTCTCGGTTCTTCCAGCCCGCCACGATCACACTTTGTTGGGGAACCTTGACGCACCTAGAAGGTATCTTTTTGACCCCACAAGAGTGTATGGAGATATTAGGACAAACGGTCAACATCACTCACTTTAAGGCCAGGATAGAGAGCAGCGGGGAGGAGTTAACAGCAGTCCTGGCCTTGTTTGGGACGGTTTAATCCTTCCTGCTCTCCGCTGTCTGCGTATATCAGGGCCATGGTTCGCATCTGGAAACCCGTGGCCAAGTATAATCGCCCTTGTGTCGAGGTCCTCATGTGCACTATGCAGCCTCCACGTCACAGAATCGGCCTGACAATGCTTTCGTTAATACTTTACATCGGTATCAATATATATAATGTGGTGGCAGAAATGGATTGAAGAGGGGTCGCAATTAAGGATGTTATGAACATGATCAGCCGACTCTTCAGAGTTGTATCAAAATTTACTAACGCTCTGGGGTAGGTCTTCAGACTTCAGCATGAGACTTTTCGTCACCAATCTTCCAAACTATGTCAATAACGAGGCCTTGGCAGTCGAATTTCTGAAGTCCGACATCATCATTCTCAGTGCTTCCATACAACCAGCATGGAATAAGGACTATTGCTGGGCAGATATCATTGTGGCCAGAAAACACTCCACAAAAGCGTTGACGATGGGTAATAGGCTGTTCGGGGGAGAAAGATTACGGTTAAGCCTTTTTCTCCCAAAGGGAAGTATTTCGACGCTTGGGTTCTGGAGAAGAAATGCCGTTTAGCGTGAAGCTCAACAGCCGAGAATGGTCTATCGTGCAACTGTTCTGACTCCTTCAGAGTAGGGGTGTGACCGGGTAAAGAGACCTCGTCTTTGACAACTTCTGAGGTGCTAAATAGAGAGGTTGCGCAAAGCCATATGAGCCATTGTATGGCTTTCGATTTTGGCCGGAGCGGCCAGCTCGGTCCAGGCCTTGTTCCCTTATTATAGAGATCTCCCATGGCACCAATCTGAGGCCCCAAGACCAGTGGAAAAGTCTGGCTAGTTTGTCAAAAAATTCCATTTTTGGTAGCCATAAGCCTCGATTTGTTAAATGGACAACTCCTTATTACATAAGCATTCGTAACTTCCAAAGGTACTGCGATTTCCATTGAGATTCATCATTTCGTTCACATGATATGCTAGCTTTCGGGGTTGTACCACTTTCTTGGAGAGATAAATGATGACAAAGGTGTCGTGGTTGCTGCCACGGTATTCTCGTATGCCTGCTTTGTTGTGCCGTAGAGGACGAGAGGCAAGGAAAGATTTTGCTGTCGAGTACGGGAATGAACTGCCGTAATTTTATCCTTTCCCGGGAGGATCAATCAGCGCTCCCTTATGCCCAAAACGACCAAATAATTTATAATGCACGTGCCGGGCTGGCTGGACAGCCACATTTTGCAAAATTGGCTGAAAAATCAGTCTGGTCATGTGTACATCGCAATCGTTGCTGGCTCAACAAATTGTTTATAATGGTGAGCATGCTTCCAAAATGTGCACTGATGGATCCATAAAATTAAAAAATTATTATCAAAGATGAAAAACATGGACATGATTTGCCAAAGACTTGATATACTCGACCAAAGGTTATGCATTATGGACGAAAAGATTTCCCAAATATTGGTCAGAGGGCTCCTCGTTGCAGGACTTATTTTTCAGGTTGACCAGACCCTAGTAGACACTCGCCAGGAACCCTCATCCCCAAGTTTAACGAAGAAGAAGGGGGAACCTTTCACGTTCAATACAGATGAGCACGAAGGTGAGGTGGATTTTTAGACGGCCTAAAATGAATCCGGCCCTGAGACAGAAACTTCCGACTCTGGCGACACAGGTGGTGAATTCGATGCCAAAGATGATAAATCTGAGTCCGAGTGGGAGACAGATGATCCATCCGACCGTGATAAAGAGGGGCAGAAGGTAAATCTCGGGTGGAGATAGACTCGTCACCAGTCTGCCTGCGAGGACGCAACAATGTGGCGAGCACGTTGCCGCAGGCAGACTGGTACTTCTCGGGCTGTGCCAAAGGGCTGAGCACGGAGTTTCAAATATTGGCGGGTGCCGATCGCCGGCATTATTGTGGCTATGCATGCCATGAATTCTCGGTCAAATTTGACCATTTGGTTTACGCCCGTCTCGCACTTGAGAAAAATTATGAAGAGACAGAATTAGACAGAAGGACAATCTAAGTGGCCCCCGTCTTTAGAATCTTTCAAAATAATTTGATTTGAGCCCAGAATGAGGGAAAAGGAAATTTTTCAAACACCGCGCTCAGCCCTTGCACAGCAAACGAGAAGTACCAGCCTGCCTACGGCAACGCGCTCGCCGCACTTGTTGCTCTTTGTAGGCAGGCTGGTCACGAGCCTAGGGTGGAGACGGATGATGATGAAGAGTCCGACTCTGATTTTTCGGAATCTGAGACAATGTCGGACCTGACGGTGGATCTTCGGGTGCTGACATCGAGAGCGATGCGGACGTTTCCCCGACCCCCAGGCCAGTACGACGTAGCCGGACCGCCCGCCGAAGCCACTGAATTTTGCCGACGTAGTCTATATATGTATGAGCGATTCGAACAATTAAAATGTGGGATCTCAAGTGCGCGGTCCCATGGCCCTAGGAATCCGCGCGAGCCCCCGGACTCTGTATCCGCCGTGTGCAGGTGAAAAAGAGATTCAGCCAGAGTTTGGGGCAGAGCCCTGTTGCAGAATGGATTTGTTCTTTGCACACTATCTCGGCAGAGTTGGTTAGAGCACTACCATCACATTGAAGTGATGCTGGTTTTTTTAATTTTTTAATTTTTTGAGGTGCAAAAGGTTGTTCCGATCGAGCTTATGCCGATCAAATCATCCGGACACAACCGCACAAAGGAGTCAACAGGGTCAATGACCTGCTATTCGCCGAATTTGCCTTATGGGCCTTCGGCCGGTTCCGTCCGGGTGGGATCCCTCGGGCCCCGGGATCATTTCAGTTCATGGACACCCTAACCTTGCCAGCTGGCCAGCGGGTTCCACAGTGGAACGGCGCGAATGTTATACCCGGTGTTCACCGGAGTTGGCATTTTGTTGGTTCCAGCTATAACCACTTAACCAGTCTTGGTTAAGTGGTTATGGCTGGAACCAACACTACACAGTATTTCCCCCTCAGGTTCACCTATCTGACATGCTTTAATAGCATGATAGAGTGAATAGAAGTATTAAAACCAAAATGTTGGAGATATAAAAACTCGGTTTTGATGATACTGATCCGCTCAAAGCCCCGAGCAGATTGATGCATCATTTTTTCTGAAATAGGCAGCACGGCCAAGGTGAAGATATGATTTTTCTGAGGACCATAGGAGGCCCAGGGACATCCTCAGATGTGTATATGAGTTCAGGGAGGCAGGAGGGCTTGCCCTCATAAAGCCCGGACAGGACCACAATGTCTGGGATAGATCCACAATGTTGTGGACAGAAAAGGAATATCGGATGACATTATATGGTTTTGCAACCATGATAGTTTAAACCATCAAACCATCAAACCATCATGGTTCGAACCAGTTTAAACCATCATGGTTCCAACTTGGGTTCAAACCGCACAGTTCTATAGGGTTCGAACCATGATGGTTCGAACCGGTTTAAACCTAGGGGTCTCGTAGGACACGATGTGGTTTATACTGGAACCCTGCTGTTGCTGGCGCGCCACGCAGAGAAAATGGAATGACTCGCACCTACGGGACGAAGTGGTCCCGGAGGCATTAGTTCGACGCGCGTCGAGCCAGCAACAACCATCCGAAGTACCAGAAATGATACTGTAATGGCCAGCGGAATTTCAAACAAGACTGTGGATTCAGATTACCGTATAATTTCGTTTAATTCGACAGTCACGTGATTTTCGACTTTCGCTAGAAAATCCCATAAATCGAGAAAAAATTGTTGCCGCAAAAAAAAAAAAAGTGGAGCGTGACGCGTGACTGTCGATTTGAACGAAATTATACGGTACTTCTCGTGCCCTCCTCATTACAGCTATTTGCGGAACGGATCATTTTTTCTAAAAATGGTCATTTCCAAAGTCCAGACATTCAGACATTGTAGAAACTCAAATTTGACGTGTCCAGACGCGAATATTACCCCAGGAAATGCTTTTTGGTGGTCCAAATGTGATTCACCGGCCTGGTGGTTGAGTACAAGACGCGTCGAGACTGTGATATCGAGTGTGACATGCCGTGACATCAGCCACTCACGACATCGTAGGACCTGCGGTTCAGCGATAAGTCCTCTATTAGCTCTATGGATATTCACGGGAACTCTTGGGACGTCTATGAACATTACTCCATGCGAAGTCCAATTGAGAGTATGACCTCCTGGACCTCCAGCAGATGATTTCCAAAAGTGCCCGAACTTTGGATCACCGCAGAACTTTGAAGACGAAAACGTAGCGAGGAACCCAGAAAATTGTGCTTTAGCATGCCCAGTGATATGATATCAAATATATAATTTATATCCAAGGATTTGAGCCGATATTGAGGGAGCTAGAAAATGTTTTGCAAGTCCTTTGTTTGGCGGACTTTGAAGCAAGCCCCTTCAAGAAGGTCCCCCGTCGCGCCGGGCTGGAACTTCGCGGGCTTGTTCCGAACCTAGCAACTATTAAGGGAGGCAGTGCTGTGAGGACTGTATTCCTGCTGGTCTGTCGGTCTAGGCCTCACAACGTGACTTGGTATGAAGACCTACTCTACTGTACAGTTTCGATCAATTCTCACCAGCTGTGACCTGTGACCGCGAGATTCGAACCTAAGATTTCGAACTTGGGTCGAGGACGGCGTGACACCTAAGAAAATTTCGAAAATGTTTCGTGAATTCATCGCTAGATAATATCTCTGCCTCCCGGATGCTTTAAGCCATGCTCTTGAGTGTAGAATGAAAATTTTATGGATGCCATTCTGCATCAGACCAAATTGAGGTTACGAGTCAAAATTTGGCCGAAATGGCGGTGTTGATGCTGAGTTGAGCCCCAGAGATTGTTCAGAGAGGTGGATTTGACCGTTGTAGGCCCGAAAAAAGTCAAAGAGCAGTGCGTTTCGAAGCAAAACGCGCGGCGCGCGCGAAAATTGGATTTTTTCACTATTTTTCGCCAATTTTGCGACTTCTTTGGCACATTCGAATATTCTCTTGGTGACCCGTGACATGTTCGAAAATTTTCGAAAATTTTAGGGCCTGTCACGCGTGACATGCGAATTGAGCGAAACTGTACAGTACTTTCTCAAGATTGATTCCGAGGTGATAGTCAGTGAAATTCTAAGCAAAACTGTCTCTTCAGATTTCCTGTTGCTGCGCTCATCATTGAGCCTGGGGGGTTGAAGCTCTTCATTCTGGAGGGAGGCAGTGCTGTGAAGACCGTATTCCAGCCGGTCCGTCGGTCTAGGCCTCACAACATGACTTGGTATGAAGACCTACTTTCTCGAGGTTAATTCCGAGGTGATAGCCAGTGGGATTTTAAGCTTCAGCACAAACAACGCAAACGTTGCTTGCAGCCGGACCCTGCCCTAATGGTGGACGGGCCCCAACATTGTGAAGACTGCGCGATCCCACCAGGTGACACATCCGGCTTCACTTTCAGAACCGAATTCAGAGATCTTTTGGAAATGGGGGCCAATCCAACCTGTTAGGTTACTCTGACATCGGTCGACGATGTTATTGTGATGGGTGGTGAGAAGAACTTTCCTATATCATAGAGGCCATATTTTCATACCTCTCCAGATTCCCTCAGATGCTGGGCGTCTCAAAAAGCCTAAATTCGTCAACTATCGCTTTATCCCAGCCGAACACGGCCGAGACACACCCTCTGACTACATGGGGCCTCAACGCAGTGGCTGTTTATATTCTTCGGGAGTCATACAGCCGGTTGAATCCTCAAGACCCATGATGCGATGAACGCAGGCAATGTCGCGCAGTGCTTGCCTCTTCTTTGTGGTGGTGATATTTAGGTGGTCGATCTACATGAAGTCCGACAAATTTCTCTGGGTCCTTGATAGCCGGAGCAGGGCTGGCACATGAAATTAGGGAGACAGGGCTTGTTCCAGATGTATGAGCAGTATTTTGTTTCGCCTCATCCTTTCCAGAATATTTTACAGGGTGATGGTTACTCCGTTTTTTCGCATCTTTATCATCATGGTATACCAGCTTCGGGTCTCAGTGCTGCACAGGCCAAGAGAGCACTGCTATATCACCTATTGTCAGACGTGTGTGCTACTAAGCTTCCGAATGGATTGGCAGCTTAGCTATGAATCATATAGGTTGCTTATCTGTTGCAACGGGTTTCTCGTCTCCCGTACACATGAGCCATGCAGCATGCAGTATTGCTCTGTCTTCCGAATTACCTGATGTTCAAATGCGGATTATATCTAGTGCTCTGGATATCCCCCAAGATTCTGATGTCATCTCCGAACTAGCGAGAAGGCGCCGGGAATTGGTCAACAGCCACGGTGTTTCCAATCCCTTGAATTCAATGTTTAATGGATTTGCAAGTCTTCGAAAGCCTGCCCTGATGGCTTTAGCGGCCCTACATGGTTTAAATATCAGTGGCTATACATCGTCAGCTGCTAGGGCCCGATTCCGCACATGGCCCCCTATGGGTTCCACCGGAGTGCCGTCTATATCACTCCACTCCAGTGTCGTCCTCGCTAGCAACATCACCGACTGCCATGCCGTCAGTGTCCGCGACCTCGCGCATGTTTAGTATCAGGCGAGCGATAAGGACCGCGGAGAGACTGAGGGATGCGGAGGTCAAAATGAGGTGATTAGATAGCATGGACACGGGACTCACGCGCTCCCCATCCATGCAAGACTGCCCGCCAAAAAGGGCTTTCTATAGGTTAGCCAGTTGACCTATGACTAACACGGTACGTACATCGCCGAACTGATGCGCGAGTCATCATATTACTATTAGATGGACAATATATAACGTGTGGGCCATTGACGCACATAATAAATCAGGATGTTGGCCACGTCCACTGCGGCTATCAGACTATTATCTCATTCATGAGTATACGGGATTTCATTTCAACTTGAATAGCCCCACCAAAAATAGACAAATCCTAATCGTCAATTCATCAGAAGTAAGCGTTAAGACGCACGTAGGATTTCTAGAGAAGAGACGCACCATCTAGGACGAAACAGTTCACAAACCGGGAGTGATAGTTGTCATGCCGCCAATGCAATATACCATGCAGAAGTGTGAATGCAGGTCTTGATTTCTTCTGGGTTAAATTTCCTGAGGATTCGTCAGAAGCTCATTTGGACACCAATGCAACATTCCAGGACCTTAAGAGAATTGTGGAATATAAGTAGCAGCCACAATAGTCTGCGTGAGTTTGCAGCTGGTTTAGGTCGGAAACACCAAATTTGTTCGCCTCGCCCCTCGATTTTTTGTAAATTTCCTGAGGATTCGTCAGAAGCTCATTTTGACGCCAATGTGACATTCCAGCACCTCAAAAGAATTGTGGAATATGTATAGCAGCCACAATGGTCTGCCCGAGTCTGCAGCCGGTTTAAGTCGGGAACACCAAATCTCGCCCCTCAATTTTTTCGGGGCTAAATTTCCTGAGGATTCGTCAGAAGCTCGTTTGTACGCCAATGTGACATTCCAGCACCTCACAAGAATTGTGGAATGTGCATAGCAGCCACAATGGTCTGCCCGAGTTTGCAGCCAGTTTAGGTCGGAAACACCAAATTTGTTCGCCTCGCCCCTCGATTCCTTCTGGGTTAAATTTCCTGAGGATCCGTCGGACGCTCTTTTGGACGCCTATGTAGCATTAGAGGACTTCAAAAAAATTGTGGAATATGTGGAGCGGACGCAATGGTCTGCACGAGTTTGCAGCCGGTTTGGGTCGGAAATGCCAAACCTTTTCCCTCACCCCTCGATTTCTGCTTGGTTAAATTTCCTGAGGATCCGTCAGAAGCTCGTTTAGACGTCAATGTGACATTCCGGGACCTGAAAAAAAATTGTGGAATATGTGGAGCTGACGCAATGGTCTGCACGAGTTTGCAGGCGGTTTGGGTCGGAAATGCCAAACAATTTCCCTCGCCCCTCGATTTCTTCTGGGTTAAATTTCCTGAGGATCCGTCAGAAGCTCGGTTGGACGTCAATGTGACATTCCGGGACCTGAAAAAAATTGTGAAATATCTGTAGCGGACAGAATCACTGCATTCAGCCAGGGCTTAGACGTCGATTGATCTAGCCGGATGAGGCCGGGTCTAAGCGGGTCTATTTGTGTCTACAGTCTAAGCTGTCTTAACCCATAGCTCCCATAATCCATAATCTGTGAAACCCCATAAATTTTGGGCTCCACTGAGTTCGTTCCCTGCCGGGCTGAGTGGTTAGGTACATGCATATTGATCTTATTGACGCCCTGAAGGCTTCATTTAGACCCCGGTGGCCTCTTGCTCCTAGGCGGCCCTCATTTAAGTGGCCATACGGATTCCATTGATCTGCCCCGTACTTGAGGCACCTGGTTCCACCAGTATTATGAGGCATTCAGTGGTTCAAAATGAAGCATCCAGGTCTATTTAACATTTTTAAGTGCTTCGAGGCCACCCATACAGCTGGCAACAATGGATTGTGAGTGTGGCCAAGTACCATGTTAATTGCTTTTCCGGGACTGCCGTCGGAAATAAATTCAGCTAAAAATGAAAACGTCACCAAAATCTTCCCCGATTGGTTTGGCCGATTCACAGGATGATACAATGTGGGCACGGGCAATGCAGTGTTATTTCAAACTCCGCTCAGAGCCTGATCGGGCCTCGTTTGACGGCTCTCAGATGTTAGGCCAAATTTGAGCTGAACCTGCAAGAATCAGGTAGCAAATTACTGGGGGGAAAAGTATATGTTATCCACATCCAGGGTGAATGTTGAGCTTTTTTTGTTTTTCACTTCTGTAGGGCGCGAGGTAGGCTAAAGAAATAGATAGTAGACTCGATAAATAATAAATGTATCCTCAACATTAACCCCGATTCCTTGTTTTAGAAACAAGACCAACTGACAGAAGTGTGGAGCTCGAGGCAACAGAATGAGGGTAAGTACTTGGCAGAAGTGTTCAAGACCACATACAGGAAACGGATTCACTGTTGGACTGGGCTCAAAATCAGTGTGCTATGGAACCGTTATACACCATTATACTCGAGGGACTGCACCAAGAGGAGATCGCCGAGAAGCCCGAATAAAGTTCTTGATTTTCCGGGGCTTCCTCTCAGATATTCCGGGACTTTTTATTGGAGTAAATCGTCGTCCACAGGCATACTACAGGCATAAGCGCCCGATAAGCGAGAAGACCTGAAACAAACGGGATATCTGGTGTGCAGTTGGCAATGACGTCAACCTAAACAAACATCTGGAGACTGGAGATTCTCTTCTTCCTTCGGAACTCTTTCGTTCTCATTGGGTCCCCAGGTCGGGGATTCATTGTGTTGTGCTATCAATACATGAACATTAGTCTCACGATGTCTTCAATGTCGTAGTTTGCGTTGGAGTGGTCTGACAGATTTTACGCTGCGAACAAAGTGTACAGATGTACAAAACAGTTGTGCACCAGGTCTCAACCAGGACTGTCAGCTTTCAAAAGGGCCGTACGGGCTTGACCCCAAGATCCCATCAGCCGAAACTAAATATTCTCATTTCAACGTGCTTCCAATGATGATTCTTCCTTGCAGCGGCACGCAAGTAGTGGCAAAGTCCGCTATTCCAGAATGACCGAAAGCAGGACTAATGCAAAATTCAAGTTGAAGCTTTCGAAAGTAATGGATTCATTTTTGCAAGCCATACATGCACACGAAGAATATCTAAGAACTACTCTGAGGGTCGGCTTCATTCCTTCAGGGAATTTCACAACTTTCAATGGCACCCATCTGATGGTCAAGTAATACAAAGCCTCCTGCTCGGAATCATCGGTTGTGTCGTCCCACGGTTGAATTCTGACGCATACAGATGACGAACCACCGAAAGAAATTGAAACGGCTTGAGCTCAAAAAGAGGTGGTAGAAATCACTAGCCTGCTTCCGTTTTGCAGTGCTTGCCAGCGATCGCGCGGCTGAAATTCGAGGAGAGCTGGATGACCGTGCCGTGACGATTATCAGTCAACAAGGCGGGAGACACAGAGATATACCATCCCCTAGCAATAGCTCAGACGCATAACATATCCAAAAACTAGGATAATCGGCGCAGTATTCATTGTGCTACAGCTGTCCCAATGGAAACCATGAATTTGCCGAAGAAATTTCATTATGTAATTACATCAGAAAAACCGATATTTGGTCCGCTGCGGAGTTCAAGCGCGATTCCAACGCACCTACTCCCAAAAGATTCTGACAAGAATTGAACCCGTGGTGACTGTTCTAAGGAAAATATCGCAGAACAGAAAAAAACGATCCGCACCTTATGTTCCGCAAATTGCTGTAATTGCCATAGATGCGACGACGTCCTTACCTCCCTCCTTAATTCCACCAACCCTGTAGATATAGATGTCTTATGTATACAAGAACCCCCACCAGACCTTTCCAAATTCACTTCCATCTCCTCTGTCCATTGAGTCAGAATATTACCTACTTACAATACTCCCTCCCCCGACACCTTGGTTTACAATTTACATCACCAAAGCAATACCGTCATCCATATACTCCCAAAACACCATTAATCCCCCCTACGTTACCTCCATTACTCTTAATCTACCTACTTGTACTGTATGATACATTTCGCCGGAGAGAATATCCAATGAAACTCCCTACGAGCTATAAATTTGATTTAGCCGACCTATTCACTATCCCGGTTTTTTCACCGTCTAATTTGACCCAGAAAATGCTCTCGAGGTCTACCAAAATATTGGCGCCTGTCACGGCCAACCTCTGGGGTCGACGAATTGACACTCAAATGGCTCCAAATGAGTTCGCAGTGCAAACTCGAGCAAAGTCCCTTGCAACCCTGTCGCTCATCACACCAAACATCCCGATTTAGTCGCACCAAACATCCCCAACATCACCAAACACTTAAGTACGCTCTGCGAGAGGGTTGGTCGCGAGTCTACTGGCCATGTGTTCATTTCCGGCATGTGGCCATCTAACAAGCAATGCACGGGCTTCAATTTGTTAGAGCGTCTGTCCACGAGAGACTGCAGTCGTTCGGAATTCCACGGTCCTTGCATTTTCCTTCAGAGCCAGAGTCCATATTTTTGGCAGGTCCTTTTGCACCACTGTCTTCATATGACGCGAGGGCAACCCCACCGTTCCGAGGCTGATGGCAAATCGGTCGAGAGACCCATTAAAGCCGCGCGCGCCCAGCAGAGAAAGCCTCGGCAATTTCAGGCGAAATGAAAGTCACGGAATGACCGATTTTTCTTGCAATGGTCAACATTTTGAACCACGTGACTTGGCATCCTGCGAACCACTTCACTGCCAATCTAGGTTCGGATCAAGCCGCCATTCCCACATCATATGCACATGCTACGCAGGCCTTTGTGAGAAGGGGTTTGTGCCAAGATCAAGAAAAAGGGGGATGTGTTCTTCGCGTTCTGTTGCGTCAGAAACCGTGTCAAAGTCTTAGGTCCAAAAACAGGTAAGTATTTTAGCGTGTAAGTGTGAGAGTATTTCTGCCTACTCAGAATGTTTTTAAATGCCCATATTATGTTGCAAAGCAGCCGACAATCGGCCCTTTTGACCGCAGCTAACGACTCGCAAACCCTCGAATAAAATATGTTTTAGTACATATATCGAAATTCTGAGACAGAATTGTAGATACAATGTTCGCAAAGCCTCTAGACCTTTATCCCGAGTGAACTGAGACCGATCTGCATTTTCTGAGCAAGGCACAGAAACCGCCAAATTTGGCAATATTTGTCATTACCGCGTCGCGTCTCCTTTCCATCCTCTGTGCTCGCGCATCGTTTTCACACCTCATTTGGTACCCCAACATGTCAGGCCAACCCTCAACCACGCCTCGCCCCCCTCAGACACCGCGCCGGCGCCCATTTTCGCCCATCCGCCACGGCACCAGGCACCCCTCGACGGCGCATAGCAGTTGGGCATTCTGGATAGTACTGTAGTATTACAATCGATTCGTCAGTCACGCGTCACGCAGGCCCTTGACGTAACGAATTTTGGAACTTGGTCACGCGTCACGGAGCCTCTTGACGAATGAATTTTTTGTCACGCTGGGTTCAAATTTTGGTTGAAATTGTGAAAAATGTCAATTTTTCGGCGCCGCAGGCGCAATTCAGGGATTTCGTGTCTGTATATAGCCTCCAGCACCTATTCTGATTGAAATAGTGTGTAAAAATGTGCTTCCAATGCTGGAAAAAATAGTGAAATCATGCTTTTCTTGATTTTCGGACTCCTTCCTCTGCTAAAGTGGTTTATTTCTCCTAAAGTGCCAAGTTGAATGTCCTACGGGCTGTGGAAAGCATCTGCTGTTTGACGAATTTTTTTGGGCTGTCACGCACCCCGAGGCCCGTTGACGAATTGACGAAATGGATTTTTGGTCACGCGTCACACCCCTTGACGAATTGATTGTAATACTACAGTACTGGAATTAATTCAATCACTGCTAGTTAATGCAAACTTACCCTCGTAAGTTTCTGTTCTCGGGCTCCGGCACCTCATCCTCTGTGATCGGTTGCTCCTGGAGAGTTGGCTTTTTTGGCAGGTACAGCTGACATCCTTCCCAGTGTAGATGTGGTTCTGGCCGATCCTGCATCTGCAGTCACCGTAAATTCCAGTCGTCTCACCGATGGGTTGTGAAAGGCAGTGTGGTTGGTGGCTGCATCGTCGAAGTCTTTGGCCTTTCGCTTCAACGCTCTCTCGACGCCATTGAGGGAATGAGGGGATTGAGAGGGCAGGTGAACGCGAGTGAGTGATGCGAGAAAGGTATAAAAACAAAGATCAACAACAATTTTTCTGCATACCACATGACTGTTTCATATACACATGGCGATCAGAGATCGTTTCCAGGGGCTCCCTTTGCCAGAGTCGGTTTTTTTCTTCTCCATTCGTAGCCGAGAGCTTGAGATTGGGTTTCGACAGAATCTGAACTCATTCGCTAGATTTGATAACCTCAATTCTCTTCTTCAGAACCGCCGGGATAAATGTTACATCGGTGATTTCCTCTGCACGACGCATAAGAAACAACGTGAACCTGGAATGTTCCGCCTTAAAGTGATACAACGAGTGTGATGGATTTTCAATCTGGTAGCGGGCCGTGCCATTGAGCGGGTAATCACTGTAGTCTGAATCTGTTGGAATACCCTCCAAGTGTTTCCTTGGCATACTCGCTGTCGCATTGTCGCTGATCGCGTGCAGAGCGACAGCAATCAGTCTGAGTATCTCTAGCGCCTCCCGCCGCTCCAGTCTCTTCGTAATTTTCACCCGCGCCGTATACCGAACCCAGTGCCGTGACCATTGCGTAGTGCGCATGCTCCGACTCTCGAGTCTAGGCTGTCTACCAGCTTCAGTGTGCTACTACTGGCCCCGTGAAAATTATGCTGGCTGCTCTCATAGAACGGGAAGACAGGAGCCCTCACGGAGTAATGAAGAGGTGGTGGCGAAGCCAGTATACTGTACTGTATAATCTATATAACTCTCGACGTACAATTTCATTCAATACTTGGCATTGTCCACTTTTTCGTGGTAAATCGTACGAAAGGAAGATCTTGTAGCTATATCACATAAATTATGCACTGGCCAAAAAAACAGATTTGCACAGCCCTCAGGATATATCTCTCCATAAGATTATCCACGTCTGTCTGAAACCTTTTAAACTCCGTTTTGGGGAAATCAGCTCCGACCTTTTGGACCATCAGCGTTACAGCTGATCCGGGAACTAATGAGAATGGTCGAGAATTTTTTTTCGCGCAGTTCTCAAAAAGGAAATATTCGTCTCTTGCTCTCTTTCCCACTCTTATACCACTACCAAGGCCTCTGCGTAAAATTTTGAGCTCAAGCGAGCATTTACGTAATTGCCCTCAGCTGCCTCAACTACATTGAGACCGACCCGACAATGTCGTATGACAGGGCAGCAATCAGTGAAGCAAATGCAGCGTGAGCTCACACCTAGAAAGGCTCCAATTTAACCGATACAACATACCACACGATGCCTCGGTCCGTCGCGTTGAATAAAATATTTCATATCCTTGACCGCCTTATACTTCATTCCGCAGAGCATCCTGATGTGCAAGGAGAACTGTACTCAGGCGGATTATAATTTTGTATGGACATCTGGGTACATACATGTACCTCCAGGCGCATTGAAACCGATCTGAGAAGGAGTTTCCTGACAGCGGATCTAAAACAGTTTTTAAAAAGAAGAAAATTGGGTAGGTAAGTAAGTAGGTAGGTATCATTTCACGCACAGCCCGAATCACAAACGCGTGTTCCAGGGATTTTGCCGGTGTACAAAGCAAGGATAATTAGATCAGCTTCCCCCTGCCAACGACCCAAAAGGTCCCGAGATGCTGGCGGTCCACATGTTACAGGAACTTGGGGCATCGAAGGTTGGTTTCGTTCTTTTGAACTCATCAGGTGGGCCACACAGCCCACAACCAACCGATAACGGCACCGATATCAGGCAGACAATTTGGCAGATTGTTCCCGTGATAACGGCCTGATAGGGGGCAAGACAACTGGCCAGGTTGTCCTGCCTACCATCAGGGGCAAGCATTGTCGACTGGCCAGAAAGAAATTGCGACTGGCCAGGCCCAATCTGATCCCCCAGAACCCAAACCAAGGTCGCAACTTGCCAGCTTGCGACCTTGATCCCCCAGAACCCAAACAGAGGTTGCAACTTGCCAGGCTGCGACCTCAATCCCCAGAACTCAAACAGAAGTCGCAACATGCTGGATTGCGACTTTTATCCCCAGAACCCAAACAGAAGTTGCAGCTTGCCAGGCTGCAACCTCAATCCCCAGAACTCAAACAGAAGTCACAACATGCTGGATTGCGACCTCAATCCCCCAGAACCCAAACAGAAGTCGCAACATGCTGGATTGCGACTTTTATCCCCAGAACCCAAACAGAAGTCGCAACTTGCCGGATTGTGACCTCGATCCCCCAGAACCCAAATTGCCCCTGGAAAATTAGAAGTCACCTGGCCTTGGCTTCTCTCAGAGAATTTCAACAAGAGAGAAAACCACCCTCTGCTAATCCCAATTCATGGTGCATTATGTATGAACAGTATGAAAGCGGCTGATCAGACCTCAGTCAGGGACTGCCATGTGGCTTTGTGATTGAACAATATAACAGAGGTCCAAGCCGACGAAAACGAAGGGGGTAAAGAAAAACAAAGCTCAAAAGTGGGGGGTTGTCGATATTGAGACCGATGGGTATTGCTTTTTCTGTGAGGAGTCAGTCAGCTGAATGTCGCTGGCTTGAAAGAGAGAGAGTGTGTGTGCTTAGCGGTTCAGCGATCTCACTGTGTACCTGCTGGATTGTATCATTGTCTTCAGGAGTCAGGGGGGGTTAGAGAACGCACAACGGTAATCTTTGGTAGCGGAGTGCAGTCGGGTGGCAGAGGCAAAATGGGCATGCACAGAATGGTCGGCAGAGGCCAAATGGGCTTGCACAGGATGGGGTGGCAGAGGCCAAATGGGCTTGCACAGGATGGAGTGGCAGAGGCCAAATGGGCGTGCACAGAATGGGGTGGCAGAGGCCAAATGGGCTTGCACAGAATGGCACAGAAATCACAGCGCGAGATACTGAATTGTCCTCCAAAACCGAGCCTTTATATACGTTTTCGGACAGCTATTTTCCGGCCCCACTGCGGGTTTCGGACATATTGGTCCCGTTGTTTGGAAGGGATCAATATTCGGGGCTTGGGGCAATACACAGTGTTCAAAGAAATTCATAGTAGGAAAAAATAGCCTTTCCAAGTCAAGGGTTGCACTAATGGAAGCCCGATGCAAGCTCAACGGTGGAGGATAAGCTCAAAACGTTCTGATGGACCAAAATGGGAAAGCATTCTCCAGAACCCAGTGTTGAACAAACAAACACACTGTCTCAAGTTCCTGATGTTCAGCTTGCTGCACCGAATGGTGGAATTTTTTGTTCTGCATTCAAATAAATTACGGTCGATGTGCCAACTTCAACTGTTCATCATTGGTTCAAGTTCAACTACATCATTATTTCAGGCTCTTAGTATTCCACCATTCGAGTCACCTACTCCTTAATAAAAGCAGCTACCACCAAAGAAATTATTGTCCTATGGCAGTGGTGTTCAGGAATCAGTGCCTGCGAGACTCAACTGAAGTGTTCAACGCACCCCTGCCGTTGTGCCAAATTTTAGGGACAGCCACTAAAAGTATAAGGCACAGCCACTAAATAGTCCCCCAACGAAATCGATTTCAAATGGAAGTATTGTGCCTGTGCACAGTATGAGAATCCCAGTCACATCCAGCATGAGGATTCTACTGACATCGAGTGGCTCCAAATTGCGCATCCGCGCATGAAGCTGTATGCTGTAAGGTTCACGAGCAGCCAAGCGGTGCCGACGTAAGGGAGAACGAGAATAAGAACGATGGCGGGACATGCAGGATCCATCGGGAGGAGCATGCGCTTTCCCGTGCTGTCGGCGAAGATGAGCGCACACGGGGACCCTAGCACGGTGCCGGAACCATAGGGGTACAGCGTTGTATGTCGCTTCGACAGTAAGAGAATCTGTGAATGATTTGTGGATGAAGGAAAGAGGAAAGAACTTTAAGAAGCGGGGGAGAGAAAACCAGCCCGTGAAGCAGGATTATCTATCCCCGCAATCTGTATACCACAGCATTTGAGAAGAGCGAAATCAGAATTGGATATCCCTCACCTCTTCCTCACATGTCCTCGCGGACCTCGGCTCTCGCTGGGGTCTGAGAGTCCGGTAAAACAATGTTTACAACGCCGAAAATCCTTCTCATGAGTGAGTCACATTTTGTCAACGACTCAAGTTGGACTCAAGATAATTTTGCATTGTTCTCGCGGCTCGATAAGTAAACCCAGGTCGAAGTAAGTTGACAGAGACCGGGGCCCCAGAGACCGGCGAACTGGAAAAGTGAAGATGGAGGTTCGGAGCAAAGATGTGATGGTGTTTGATTCGGATGTCACAGCCAAACTTTTATCCTTGGTCCGCGCCACAGTCTTTCAAATTTGAGATTTCGCCCCACGCACGTGATTCAAAATGGGGACATCTGCGTGCTGTATTTGTTCTCCACGAGCCAGCTCAGCCAGCTCGTTCTGTGTTTGCTGCACAAACAAACCACCTCTCTCTTCATCCACCACCACCCGCCGAGTTCCCGCCGTTTTACGCGCATTCCCGACGTTGCCGTTCCCGACGGCGCTTGGTACTCCCTTCACGCTCGCCCGCAACACCGGGCCTACCGCTTCCATTACCGGCAACAACGCGCGGAGATGGTATGCCACCCGCGCACGTCATTCCCGGTGGCATCTCAGTGCTTTGCACACGCATTTAGGCGCGTACTCGCTGGCGATGCTGGGCTTTTGACGCGTTCTTGCGCGTCCTCGACGCGTCGGGTGGCCGGTAGCTGGTGGCTCGGACCCCTCGTTCTTTCTCGCACCAGCGCGCGGGCTCCGTTCTACGGTGATCCCCATTCCCTAGACATTCTCTGTAGTTGTCCTGTAAATCGTACCGTACCTATTGCATGAATTTACTACTAGTATGAAGACCTTGGAATGGACCATTAATTAAACATTAAGACCCTTGGCTATACGTACTTCTACCAATTCTCACTTAGATATTTCTCTGTAGAGTACCCCAGCTTAATGCAACAAATAATGGCCAGGACAATGGTGTTCACGCTCTGGTGAACCAGTTCACAGAGAGATACCGCATAGGTGAGGAACAAATAACTTAGAACACGCAGATTGCCCCTTTTGGAATCACGTGCATGGGGCGAAAAGTAGCGATCTCCGCGCCACCACCAACGAATCCCCAATTTCCGGAATCCATGGCTCAGCGTCGTGCGCGACGACATTCTAGCCAAAATTGGGAGTCCGTCAACCTATCTGGCTAGTTGTGCGTCGCCATCTGGTGTGGGCCGTCGACGGGACGCTTTTAGCCAGTCTCAGAGGGACCGAGTGTGTACGGGAGATCGGAATCCGCTAGGCTGGAACACGTGTTCGTGATTCGGGCTGTACGTGAAATGATACCTACCTACTTACCTACCTGCCGGCTTTCAAGCATCTGCACTGTATGCAAGGCCATGTTTTAGATTCAAGCTCTGATCATAAGATTCCAGACCCCTGCGATAACAACAAGACTATCGCTGAGGGGGATTAATTGAAGTGGGGTTTGGACCATTCCAACCGCGACACCCTGTAATGGCCAGATATCCGCTGCCAATTTTTTGGGTCAAACTCCGGTGCAACCCTAAGCTAGAGTTAACCCCGATTTCTCCAAAAGGAAAATTTTATCGACAAACCACCATGTTCAGTCTAAATCCAAAGATTGGAAGGATTGGATCAAATTTGTGGCTTGACATGAAGTCTTGTCCGCTACCATACTCCCAAGCAGCTAGCTACTCGGGAACGACGGCATGACGTGTCCCTCGCATCGTGTTGCAGCTGGCGCTGCAACTAAGATACGGTGTTTCGAAATCAATTTCATTGCCGAAAGGCCCGAAGACCGCTACCTACACCGCCGTTTGGGAGGAAGGTTTAAGGGATGTTTGAGCCGAAATGTTTGTAAATAGCCGTCACAACATTGGCCAGATGTTGCCGAAACATCACTCAAATAAAAATCGTCAAATCCCTCAAGGCTTCTGCAACATCGCATTTCGGAGATGTTTGGGCCAACATTGCCTCAAGGTTTCCTTAAGGTTTGGATCATCTTTTACCAATAATAATAATATTTTCCCCGGATCTTAAAAATTCATCCACTGGTGTGTTCAAAACGATGCATTCACGGTATACGTATTACAGAACAAAAAACAAAGGCCGCCCCGGAAACCCATCCACATGTTGGAGGGAAGGCAGGACCAGCGGGAACCAAGACCATCTTGCAGCCGTGGTGCCGGGAAAATCGAGTTCTTGCGCGATATTAGATTTTGGAAATTCGGGGTTTTCATACTGCCGACGGTCTTGAACGAACGGGACTTGATGCTTGTTGCAATTGAGGTGGTCGGCCTTGAGTTTTGAAATTTGGACAGGAGATTAGCTTGACGTAAGGAGTTATGAGTTGAGAGCGAGAAGGAATTGAGATCTTGACGGGACATTGGCCGAGACAACCGTCAAGTGGGTCAAGAACACTGATTGGGCATTCTTGAGAAACTTGATAATTTTGCAGCTATCCAACTATATTGGCTTGGCTTGGCTTGAAGAAGGAATAGGCAATGGACCGCCCGGCGCCCGTGCAGTTGGCGTCAATCGCGGAACCCCCAGTCACGAACTGGGCGCCTGCCCGCAAGGCAGCGTCAGGTGGACAGGGAGGGGTCTTTTAGCGGCACCAGGCACACGGCAGTATTTCCGATCCCACAGCCAGCGCCTGTAGCGCCACGAGCAGATGGTGAGTTGGTGCAGACAGTTGGGGTCCAGTGGTTGTGCTTTGACGGCTGGAGTTGTGGGAGCAGCGATGGTGAGACATGCGACGACAGGGAACAAGGAGAGAGCTGGAAAAGTGGTGGGAGGAAAGGAATGTTGTGGGCGTACCAACATTGTTCTTGTTTGTTCTGATGCGCACGGACCCAGAGGCCTAAGCAGGGGCTGCTGATCAATTGGTCCTTGGAATTTTGGACTTTTCTTCAGAAGTTCTTCCTTGGCCTTTCCTCCTATAAACTGGAGATGTGCTTCATAATTCCTTCGTTAATTTTACTGGTGCCCCTCAAATGTGGCTGACGCCGCGACACCGCGGCTTGGTCGCACTGACCGGCTGCAGACTGCAGTGTGTGAAATGTAAATTATAATGATCAAGCAAGGATTTCCATGTTGCGAGCTCCCAGTTTGTGAGCCCGTTAAAGCATGCACTTAAATTGTGATAGTATTGAACCCCAAAATAGTCTTTAAATATTCGGGAGAATGTATATAGGACCTTATCTCAACATTCTTACAACATTGTCAAAGCATTGGCCAGATGTTTTGTCTCATGTATTTTTGAAACATTCAGTTAATATTTTTTGAATGTTCTGAGGCAAGATTTTAGAAATGTTGATGGGAAATGTTTAGGAAACAAAACGTTCGATTGGCGGTGTAGTATCTTTCGAGCCTTGAATCCGCGCCGAGGCGGAACCGTTGCAATTTCGCCCGGCGCCGAATCCAAGGCCGTTGTGTATGAGATTCAATTGCGCAAAATGTTATGCGTCGGGGAAGGGTCATGCCCTCCGTATCTGCTCCCTCTGCGGTGACTCTCGCCATGGCGCAGTAGACTGCAAGGCGCAAGGACAGGTGATTTAACATAATTCTGGTACTCTAGCCGTCCATCGGTGTACAACACGATAAACCCGAGAAGAATAATATGAGTATCATATGTAGCCCTGTGTTACTACTTTATGCCGATATGCCACAAATACTTACTATGTAAAACTGAAATACTGTGTAAAAACCGGTTTTCAACAACTTCGGCCAAAACCATCCATTTCTACTACTGTTACCCATGATGCGCTACGGGAGTGACTGAGATGCCAAATATATCAAGGTCTAGTTCACAATTCGTTGCACTTGCTAACAAAATTGAAGACGGAAGAAGGTATTAAGTCCATCTGCGACGTCACCGATCTCCACCCACAGGGACGTCGCTCGGCATGAAATTGAGTACGACGAGGTTGTCATAGGTACATTCTTCCATACCTTGAGCGGGTTCTTTCGCGTTACGGAATGTCCAAGTGTAACCCGAAATTTTAAAGCTGTTAAAACTCTGCGCAACGAGTTGGGAGAGATATTACCTCCATGAACAGCGCTCAAAATATGCACCTGGAGATCGTGGTCAATTATATTCCCTGGGCATTTGTTACAGATATCTGCACGGTCAGGGAAAGACACGCTGGAAAATCGGGGGATGTGATTTGGAAAATTGAAATTCCAGAGATTATGTGCTGGGCCAGGGTAATCTGAGTACGTAGTGAATCAACTGTTGACTTCTCTGAAACAGCAATGCGATGAAGAGCAGCGAGAGACAATGCCCACTATCTTTAGTAGTGAGTCCTGTAGGCGCCCTAATCTGGCAGAAGCCCCGCCAAATTTTGAATGCTTCGGTTCCTACCACAACCAAACTTTCGAAAAGTCCGCGTGTGTTCGAATCCCACTCTATCCACTTTTTTTTTTTTTTCCAGTGCAACATTTTTACTTAATGTGATCGTTTACTGTTTCCTTGTTCTAGTCATTCTTTGGGGCCTCTTTCTTTCCTTCTCTCTCTCTTTGGCTGGATAGCACCCAATGTGGAGCTATAACAACAGGTGAACTGGCCTGGTCACATAGCATTTCAAAGCCATGTGGAACAATTTCAAAGCAGGATACTATCAAAAGTGAAGGCATGCTGTAATACAATGAGCAGGAGGCAAGGCAAAACAGAAGAACCTCAAACAGTCCTGGAAACACCGATAGACGTACCCATATTGAATCCATCTATGCAAAGCAGACTCAACTGCAAGACTCCAGTTCTTCCACGAGAACTTGCGGTACAAATCTTAGAGCGACACCGGACTGTAATTACAAACTCGCCACCAACTTTTGACCAACCTCTGCCAGTATATATAAGAGTTCACATCTCAAAGCATGCTCATAATGAGGTAATATGCTGTCCAATTTTAGTGCTCAATACCGTTGCAGATATGGGCTCTCCGCAGAGTCAAAGAGAGGAGGAAACTCGCAGGAGTATCCCATTCTCAAGCGTCTAAACTGGAGTGTTTGTGGTACGGAATCTTCCAGCAGACACCACACTCAAATCAAGCCAAAAAACCTGTCCGTAAGGTTGATCCAGCTTGCGAGGGGTGACAGTACTCAGGTGTAAAGACTTTTTACCTCAGACTCAAGTCCGTGTCTTCAATTACCAAGGGTCATTGGTTCACCTTTCATTCCCAAAAAATCCAGGGAGCTGTATCGATGTGGCGCCCCCTGACTCGAAACGACATAGATGGAAGAAAGAATGCAAGTACGGCCTGAACCCACTTGCAGCTGAGAGCACTTGGCTGAATCTAAAATAATCATGGAAGGCTGCCTCCTGATAATAATAGCAGTATTCTATCTCTACCCTGTACTTGCCAATTCGGAAAACCTGGCTGTACTTGTACACAGTTCTGTCTATGCCTTTCAACCACCCCAAACATTTCATCTCCAATTCGGCATCTTCTAACATACTTGTACTGAGGATTTATAATAAATTTGTGAGGGCTTCCAATTGAGCAGTGCAGAATTTCTCAATATGTTCAAGGCTCATTTTGTCTCTTGACCGCAGCAACCAAGTAGGAACAATCTAGAGCTCGGAAGGAGGAGGAGGAGGAGGAAATATTATACTGACGTGGTCCCACAACTGGAACAATCAGTCTATGACTACATAGAACTGGTGGTGTCTATGGCTGTCTATGAGATAAAATCCACCCCTCCACGTGTCTATCATAGACAGCCCTTTACATTGACGTTTTGGTCTATCTGGGTCTCTCATGCAATTGCAGATTTTCCTCATGCTGCCGAACAATGAGTCCGATTTTCAAGCAATCTCCCTCCATCTCCTCTCCCCCGTATCAGAATCTTTTCTTGACTCCAGCTAGTCCTCTCTGGTCTTCATTTCGACTACCCTGATTCGCCGAAGCGACGACGTACATCTAAGGCCACGGAGTTATCATGCCACTCATAGCATCGGCGGCCCTTCCTCGTTGCACTAATCTTGGACGCGATGAAAGGACCTGCTGAGGTCGCGTATGTTTCTGAATTAGCCCGTGGGCTCAGTCTCGACTACGTTGCTCCGAGATAATCTTGACGCGGAGTGCCGCTATGGACAAAGATACGAGGAATGTTAGTCTCCCGTAGTCAGACTCCAAAAGACTAAAATTAAGACAGTCGAAATTTTTGAGTTTTATAGAGGAATGTATGAAAATGGGAGGGTAGCCAAAATCTGGGAGGGATTCGAGTCGAAATTAGACCTCCAACTGGAAATTTACTATTCGGGCGTGAAAAGCGGTCCACCAGCACAACTTTCCAAATTTGGGGGCAGGTCTGTGTGCGATCGGGGATTTCCGCCTGCCTCTTGCCCTCTCCAATCGCATCCATCTTCCTTCACCCAAAATTTAACTGGCTGGATAATCGGATGTGGTGGTCACAGTATCAGAAAGATGGAATTTGTCGTTATGAGGAATTGAGCACATTTAGGGCCTGATCGGGTGCGCCAGAAATTCTGCAGAATTTTCTGCCAAATCTTTTATACACATGGATTTTGTCCCTAAAGTATCATACACTAATGGTACTATTCTATGAACCATCAAGCAGCATCAAATCTACCCGGCATCGCTCGAACAGTGGGGAGCAGCACCCGATATGGCAGGAGTGTGCCCTGTGGCTGTGCCAATTCTCAATTGCATTTAGATTTGACCGGTTCTTGGCTTGTAGCACCTCAAAAAAGAGGAATTTTCATTAGTGTTCGCGGAGGAATCTGTCTCAAATGATCTTATTGACCACTAATTTATCTGAGCACTTGTCGTGCCGATATCCGAGAATTCGTGTGAGGATCACTCTCGTCACAGGTTGTCACGCTCACTCACGATGGAGGAACATTATTTGCCCTTTCAAAAATGTGTGATTTGAGCACTTAGACCTCCTAGCACCCAAACCTTGCAGAAAATTATGGAAGTCCGTAGTTCCCACCAGAATTGAGCTCAGGAGAGCGTTTCTGGCGAAAACGCACATAAACGGGAAAAAAGCACGCCCGCCCTAAGTTCCGCAAAAAGCTGTAAGCCATTCATTTTGAAGCACGTGCTTCATTGACCTTCTTTCTCACTGACGAATTGTCAGGCTAATGGATGCTTTTAATCCTCCCGTCAGTTTCCAAACTCTGTCCTGTCCCTGTTGCAGAACAATCCCATTCCAGAGTCTGAGGCTCTACTCGCTCGGTCGTGGCTCGTTGCTGCTGGAAAAGAGTTGGCCCACCTCAGTGAAGAAATCCAGAGACTCGAATTGCATCGCACGGCGTTCCTGGCGCATGTGGAGATATGTCGCGTCGCATTGGTGCCCCATAAAATTCTGCCCTCGACGATTTAAATTTTCCATCGCATCAACACTCGACAAACGTACCCACCACTTCCTACATGCCGCAGTGGCCACTTGAGGGGCCACTGGTGCGCCCCCGTACCGTGGACGACGCCGCAACTTTCCGCTTCCCGCACAGTCGAACAGCAAAATCGGTCGCAGACGCGCAGTGGGTCATCACCAAAACCGGGAAAAATTGATAAGGCTATATCAAGCCTTATTTGGGTCATCAAGCACATCACGCTCATCAGCGTGATGAAGAATTCATCGGGGCTTATAAAAGATCTAAGTGCCAGATAAGGGGCATTAACTTGATGAATGTGCGTCAGGCCGATGCAAGTACACCCTGCTTTCAGAGCATATAAAGCCATAAAATTCCAAATCACACAATTATAAAGGAGTAAATAATATTATTATTCAGACATAAAACAGAGGCAATACGTGAAAAAGATGGGGACAGACGCAGACATTGAGCAGGCGGGATGAACTAAGGTGAGCAAGAGCGCGGGAGGCACAGGTTGGGGTCACCCCGAAGAGCCTGCTTGCAGGAGGAAGACGTTGAGGTGTTGAGTTTGAGGGAGGTTGCACGACTTCGAAGGCTTGGGTGGTAGACCCGAAAAGACAGCTTGCGGGAGGAGCGCGTTGAAGGAAATGGCCCTTGTTGCAGGAAATTTGCGGACTCGCTGCAGATGGGATTGCTCGGGTGACAGAAACTTACATTGAGGTGCTTGGTGATTTGCGGGGCCGCCAGCGATGTGATACCTAAGTTGCGATCACAACATTGAGGCGTTGCGTGAGCCCACGTCTTGATAGGGAACCTGCGCCGGTTGCGACATTGAGCGGACCGCATTTCGGCATTCGTTGTCGCTTGAGCGACGCGACTTGATGTACGTACGTAGCGTGAAGTGAGGCGTGGGGGACACAAAAGGCTTGGATTTCAAGAAAACACCTTGCAAGGATCCCATTTGAGCTCGGGAGAACGGGGCGGGAGGCAGGAGATGGTGGGGGATAGCAAGACAGCTTGAGGCGCGAACTTGTGCGGGGCTAAGCTTGAGATAACCCAGATCTCTTTGTAGAGTCATAGTCGAGCCAAGGGGTACCGGCTGTGGAGGGATAAGTCGAGAACGGGGAGGGGAAGCGAGGGGATGGTGGAGGAAGAGAGCAACGTGTGGCGTGATCGCAATACGAACACTGTGATCTGTTTGTTTGATTGCGCACGGACCCTCGGTCATAATTCCCCGAAGTGATGCGTATCGCGTCTAGATCTTTGCGCCCGCGGATTTTGCTTACGAGTCTCAATAACTATTGGGCCGTGCTTTTACATTCCAGAAATTTGGAGGATACAAGCTGCGAGGACCGTAGAATTTGACGGTGGGCCGATTGAGTCGCAATTGACTGCTGCAGCAGCGCAAGCTCGCGAACTCAACAGCGTATTGAGACAATGAATACAGTACTTATATATATATATGAGTGGGCAGCAACCATTTGCGAGTAGTGTGGCTTGGGTATGGAAGTCAAAACTTATTAAAAAGTCGAAAATGATGGTCCTTGTGAATCCATATCGTGCTCCCAAATTTACAGCAGGATGGTGGAGCCTTATCAAGGCTTATCAAACCCATATCACGCTGATACTCCGTTGTAAGGCGGTGTCCGTCAGATGACCGCGTTATAAGGCTTGATCAACCCCATCATGCAAGATGATCTACATCAACGCATATCAAAAATCCCCGGTTTTGGTGATGGTCACGCAGCAGTTCGGTGGGACCTGGCCATCCTTCAATGCTAATGCCACCAAGGCGTTGGTGTCGGAGCCGGCACAGCATTTGAACGAGAAAAGAAGAAGACACATCTCCAGCTCCAGCAATACGCTGGCAATGCAGCTTCGGAGCCCGCAAACACGCGATGAAATTGCCCTTCACCAGGAGTGGGACGACGGGGCCGCAAGCACGGTGGTGGCCTCAGAAGTCATGCACAGCCCTTCCGCCAGACGTAACGTCAATGCGTTCGGTCATCCTGAAGGGCAAGTCAATCAATTTTCCTTCTTTGAAAGATTTAACAATGGATAACTTAGCCCGATGCATTTACTCTAGGATTCCAAAAGCTCGTTTGGGACCACTTCCTTGGCGATTGAGGATCTCTCAGCGCCTGACCTACACCTTCATTTCCAGGTCAGTACTCTTTCTTCTACTGAAAGGTCAACAGCAGTATTTAATTCCATGATTATACAGGAGGAAGATTATACGCCCCGCGCCTCTGTGGGCCCACAAAATTACCACGAGCACAGTTCGATCAACAATCATGAGACCATGTTGGCATCGTCGGATAGCAGACATGGGAATCTTCACTCGACAGGACGAAGCTATGGAGTGGTGTGTGCAACCGCTTCTGAAACCCACGGCGATCACGGTGGCCGACCGTACACTTCGCAGAGTGCCTACCAGCCCTCGTATCATGCGACCACCACGGGTGAACACGGGCGGCCTAGTTCCGCGGCCGAGTCGTCTCGCAGCCACTCACAACGCCCGCGGTCGCCTTTCCCGAGGTTGGAGCCCCACCCACCGTGTCTGCACCTTGCCCCAGCAACTGTAGTGCAGGATTTCGTGAGCATGAATGATACCTTCATCTCGACGGACCTGCCAGAGGACTCGCCGTTTACAGTCATCCCCGCAGACGGCCAGCGCGAGTCGTTCCCCGGGTATCCGTACCCCGAGGGCCGTCGATTGACCCAGACGTTCAAGAGCAGACGGTGGCATGCTTCTTTTGTCGGTCGCGCAAGATCGCATGTACACCGAGGCCAGTGGATGAGACGAACGATAAGCCTTGCGGGTACGTCGCTGATGTCCTCGGAGAACATCGCTGACCGGTCAAGTAGGCAATGCGAAAAACGTGGATTCGATTGCATATATCCTAAAAAAAGCAGGCGCGGGCAGCATACTCGTTGTCACAAAAAGTAACGGAACATAGCCTTTTTTACGACGAATTTTGTAGTTTTTCAAAACTTTGATCATGTCTACATACTAATAGCGAGTCTGTCCACCCCTTGCCTGGATTACATCATGAACTACCTGCGGCATCCGACAAATATACTGATTGATTTCCTCAACCGTGATCCCGTCCCAAATCTGCAAAAATTGTGTTGCACAGTGCCTCATATGTGGTGGTAATAATAATCACGTAGGCGGATCTTGAGGATGTGCCATAAATAGGGTTCCGCACGGGTCCACCCGCGGGTACCAGAAGGCAACCCGTACCCGGACCCGCCAATACGTACCCGACAGACCCGCGGGCTTCAAACCCGTGCGGGTCACCCGCGGGTATGTACGGACCCGCGGTACCTTACGGGTTGGCGGCTCTATCGCCAATCACAGAAATAATGGGAAAAATGTGATCCGTGCCTTGTTCCGTGGGGATTACATCATAACTTTGGCACAGATGAAGTACGGCCCGGATGTCTCGGCTTCGGAGCGACGCGGCATGGAGTGCTGTCGGTGTCAAATCATCGGAAAAATGTCGGCCGAGTCTCAGAATAAAGTTTGCCGAATACCCGCGGGTTAACCCGCGCGGGTCTGCGGTATTGGGACGGGTTGAAAATCTCAACCCGTGCCCGGACCCGGCCGACCCTCGGGTCCAAACCCGCGGGTGGACCCGATACCCGTGCGGAACCCTAGCCATAAAGGCTCGATCATGAGTCGATGGGAGAAACATCCGGGGAGGACGGTGGATGAGGGAAGATAGGGATGCGATGTGATTCGCATTTGATTGTGGCTGTCGCACGGTGTGATGGTGCCCCATCCTGTTGAATGAAAAAATCGAGGAGTGGACCTTCCAAAACCTGCTGTATGTATCTGGCACTGGTCATCCCCCCGCCTTTGCCCTTCGGATACTCCAGCACAATGAGCGGGCCTTTGACCCCTTTTGCAATTATTCCTTACACCATAACCTGCAAAGAGCTCTGAGGAACAACAGGGACACAGCATTCCTCAAGTAACTCCTCTCCTGGGCGCCGTGTGACATACTCGTGGTCACATAAAGTGTTGGCGTATGGGTTTCTGGCTGAACAATATTAGGGGTGCTCAATTCTTAATTCGAACCCGTTCAGTTCGTTTTTTAATTCAATAAATTGTCAATCAGTTGATTTCCGTTGATCTCGGCACAATGATCCCAATTGAGTCGCTATCTTTGATGCTGCGCAGAAACTGATTGTGAGCACCCCTGGTATTTTTGCAAAATGTCAGATGATCCGGAATGATGATGCGCAATTTAGAAGTGCCCATTTCATGTCTTCCATATTTGTCTTGTGTTTTCTGAACGTTCCCTTCTCAGAAGTTGGCCACTTGTCAGGCTGCCCTTGAATTAAAGCGACCAGGTTGTCTCGCTTCAGAGAACGCCTAAAGAAAAAAAAATCAGAGCCACAGTCAAGATGAAAGGAGATCAGCATCATTAAATCGGCGTTCCATGAGGGAGGGATCAATATTTCGCAGATAACCGAAATCCAAGACGAAGAGAAGAGAGAGATGCCGTTGGAGCCAATTTTTCAAAGAAGAAAAAATAGGCCCGCATTTTATACGACACCCAAGACCCCTGATCAAGCTCAGCCTGAGGAGGCGGGAATGATCAATTGTCAGGCGGGGCGGGAACAGCCGGCTGCTGATTTCCGCGGGCGGAGCGGGACGAGGAGGAATGAAGAAATGCCCATCAAAAATATGTCGATCGGGGGTCTCAGAAAGCCCGTTCTGCACGAACGGGGCCTCCGCATAAGGAAGGAGGCCCGAAAAGGAAATGATTTGGGCGGGTCACCAGCGGGTGATTTTGGCGCATTGTGACATCGCGGTCACAGATCACCGCAGGCCACCACGACGGTCACCGCGCCATCTATACATAACATGAGTTGTTGTCCGGTACACTGGAATGATTCCAACGGGTGAACCGTAGTCTTGATTCGAAGGGTCAGATAAAGGAGAAGCCGTGGTTCAATAAAACATTCACCAATCGGCGAAGGGTGCTACAGTCAGTGAACGTCGCACATTGATATGGTACCACTTTGTTCGAGCTCGCGGTGCTTCTAACAAAGTAAAGGTCGCCCACTGCGTTTGAGTTTGATTTATCGTGGTTTTTAAAGCCCTCAGAAAATCATGCGTCACCAGAACACCCGGTCGAAATGGTACAGTATTCAGGGTATCTTTAGTGTGGGACTCCAGTCTTTCCTGCCAACTTGTCTTGGCTGACCACGGTTACAAATTTGAGTGATGTGTTACAGCCATTTGCGGAACTTAGGGCGTGGGCTGTTTTTTTTTTCGCATTTCATGGATTTTCAGCAAGTCTTCTGCCCTGAGCTCAATTTCAATCGGATTGCCTTGGAGGTGGGCGCGTTAGAATCGTATTCAAAATCCGCAGTCAACGCAATACCGGTATTTTTGATGCCATCAGAAAATGAAATTTCTACCGCAAAATCTCTGCCTTTGGCAAGTCACCTGTAGCACTCGGACTACTGCTCGGATTCACCTGGATTTTGGATATGTTATACCTATAGATGTACTCTAGTCAATGTGAACTTCGGATCGATAATATTCGAAGTAGCTGTAATTCATTGTGCACTTTGTTTAAACGGTCATTCCCCTCCTTTAGAAAATAGAGCACTCAAAGCAGATTTGGGTATGACCACATGTGAAATCATCATGATTGACCAGGGTACATGTATAGGTACAACATTCCCAAAAACTAGGTTAATCCGAATGCTATAGGTGACTTGCCGAAAACAGAGATTTTGCGGTAGAAATTTCATTTTCTGATGGCATCAAAAATACCGGTATTGCGTTGACTGCGGATTTTGAATACGATTCTATCCGATCGAAATTGAGCTCAGGGCAGAAGAATTGCTGAAAATCCATGACATGGATTGGGCCTCTGCGAGGCGGGAGGCTGAACCTTGGGGGCCGCATTTTTTCACAGCAACCCCCAAATGAAGGTGGTCATGGTAGGACTACGATGAGATGTTTCCCATAGATTCAGTACTTGGCTTCTACAACGAATCTATTGACAGAATATAGGTAGGTAGGTAGGTAAAGGATCACCGTGAGGACGGTAGGTAGCAAAGACGGCAGAGCATCCAGAGAAAATGATATTGCAGGATGAGACAGCTTGTATAAGACGATTGCCATGGGCAAATGGATGATGGTGATATGTGCGGGAAGTCAAATGTATTGACTATCGAGACGAGGGTCACAATTATAAAAGTCGATAAATTTTGAGGTTGGTTGGTGCAACAGGATTGCCTAAAGAACGAGTTAAAAAGGATATTTTAGGACTCCTAATGAAGTCGATAATACCAGATAAACCCTAACATAGTGGTCAATAAAATGTATATATAAGTAGCATGAATACCGTACACCGTCGAACGGTCTTGATTGCGTCAATAGATGTGTCACCTCGCATCAGACTGTAGAGTGATCTGAACTGCTAGCCCAGGTATGTCCTTTCTTTTGCGGATTCGGGCTCGGTGGACTGAGGCTCCCCGCGGTGCTGGGAAACGGTGTGTGTCGTTTTCGAGTACCAAGGAGAAGCATGCACAGCTGGATTTCGACAGCTGTCAGCGACGGCGGGCTTAATCCAGCCAGCAGAGCTTCAGACTTCAATACGAGGCATGCTTCTGTACATTGGTGAGTGAGAAACTCTGAGCGTAAAACATCAGCGCTCTTCCTCGTTTCACCAGACAGTCGTGAAGACAAGCCATTATGGCGAGCAGTCATCTTCCTCAAAGCAAGAACATTAATTTGATGTTTGACTATGAGAAAATGAACGACCGCAATTTTATCTTCCGAAGCCAGACGAACAAAAGGATCATGTTCGTTCAATATCAAGTCTGCATTCATATTGAGAATTTTGCCCCGCGGACGCGGTGCTACTGGTGAACCAGGTCGAACATCCTGGTCGGATATTCTATCTCGCGTACGAGGTCCACCCGTGGGCGCCGGCACTGATAACACCGAGAAACGCACTGGGCTCGCTTGGAATTGTGGGAAGACTGATGATACAGAGGTAAGCTTGAGATACAAGCGTTCAAAGGTAACACACCTATGGATGATCCTGGTGTCCGAAAATCCAGTGGGCCGCTGCTGAGATGTACAACCACCCGCTGCGCCGATTTGCGCATGAGTGGGACCCAGTCCAAGCCAAGAACCAGATCACAAGGCAAAGAAGCCACCACGGTGACATCGGACAAAAGGATAGAGATTCCACCCGTATTGCAAGGAAGCGTGAGCCGCCCAGAGAGCCGGGAGCCGCGCGTCGGAACCCCAGAATTGATCACCCAGTCCAGGGAAACATGAGAACTTGTAGCATGGCTGTCAAATTGAGTGGACACGACTGCGTCACAGAAGGTAGCGGGGGACGACATCGGGAGACTTGTCGGGCATCGAAGAAAGTGACGCATACAAGACGCATATCAATCACAATCATCACATGCCGGCGGCCCGTGTGCGGCCCGGCGAATGACAAAGCGGAAATGAGTAACGAACAAACGCAAGCAACGAAAATACTTTATCTACTGTCAAAGTCCTGAACACAGACCAGCCAAAAAAATTCAGGAAACCTAGGAGAAGCAGCATACATCATTACATAACTTCAAGTAGGACACAAGTACCAGTAGTTCTGTGTTTTCAGTGATGACCAATTTATATGATGAAATGCTGTGTTGGCCGAAACCCAAGTTCTCCAGGTTAGCTAAACCTCCGGTTCAGCCAATGAAACGAGAAAAAAAAAACAGCCCGCACCCTAAGTTCCGCAAATGGCTGCAATGAACATCTGAGGCAACATCGTTTCGACTTCAGGCATTGTTATTCAACTATCACGGCCATACTCCGGCTCTCCTTCCCCAGAGACTATATCCATCTCACTGTGCGACATTTTGAACCCCTCGTGGAGCCGCTCGGTGAAGGGGATCGTGAAACCACAGCTGCGAGCTCCACACAGGCGTGTCGTTTCATGGATCGTATTAGGCCGGTGCGCCAGAATGGTACCCGTGGCTTGGATCACCTTCACTTTCAAGGTGAGGTCCACAAAGTTTCCGCCGCCGTACTCGGGCCATAGTGAAGGGTCTTCGCGAACCAAACCCCCAGTCACTGGCTGCTGTGGGTTGCAAGTAAGAGCCAATAGCAGCAGCATTTGCAGAGAATTACCTTGGCTTTCATTGATGTCCGAGTAAACCGAGCGGTGGATTGTATAGAGGACGGTATGATTTGTCGGGCCGTTGGGTCAACTATCCGATTGACGTTAAATGAAAGAGCCCAATTGATGTATGAGTTGTCGATGTGTGACCACCTACACCAATATTAGCAAATTCGAGGCCCAAATAGTGGAATTTAATACGATGAGTAGTCTCGTGTGACAAGACCTCCGGAGGAGCTCTCTCGACGAGGGGAAAATTGTATTCCCTTCCATCAAGCTTGATCCGGTAACCTGTTCCTATATAAAGAGATTCAAGAAAAAAATACATCACAGTAGTCTTGGAGAACAGACCTTCTCCGGTGCTGCGTGTCGCCATTCGAGGAAGCCCACTTGCCTGTAGATCTCCTCGATTGAACGTGTCAAATCAATTGGCAAGAACGACCGGCAGATCCCCCATGTAAGAGTCATCGCAGCGGCGACGTCGCCATCATGGGCGACAGTCACGTCTCTCGGAACAGGCGTGGTCAACAACAGTGCGTAGCTAACTGTAAAAGCCAATGGCCCCCTCAGAACCAGATGCGATCCCACGGAGAACGGCCAGCTCGATTACAATTTTATCTGACACTGAAACCTCATCAGTTTGAAATATCAAAGAGGGGGAAACCCTACCGTTACTGAGGAAAATTACAGATTCACCCAGCTCCACAGTCATATATCCGTGGTCCTCGCCGATGATTAGATCATCTTCCGGCCGGCATTTCGTGTCGGAGAGAATGCGCTGTTGGGCAGGTCCGTTCGTGATGTCGCGATTGCGCCAAACGACGCGTAGATTGGCGAGGCTGCCAACAGATGGGTCATCCTGTGTGGAAAGCATGTCCTTCAGTGCCCGGGGTTTGTTGTCCAAGCCCAGGTAGTGCCGCTGCAAAAAGTTGCAGACAGATTCCAATTTTACAAGACAGATATACACACCAAGTTCCTCTTTTGCTGGTGAAGGCCCAAATTTTGTCTTCTGTGGCGCGCATCATTTATTTTTTGGCGTAGGCGTTGACTGGCTGCACATATCTCACGGTCACCCCGGCATCGTTTTTAGGGTGAACTCCACAATTGCTCCAAGCTGACGGTAAAATTAAATATATTGTGGGCTCAAAACACGGCTACGCACGGAGATTAGGCCGTTATGAAGTCCTGAGATCTCATTTACAAGATTTTGTGCTTCGGCGGTGCCAGGCATTATGACGTTCAGCCGCGACAGTGTTGATGGAAGCCGAAGAAAATCATGAATTGGGAGCTGTGTTAATGGGGGACAGCACAATATATGTGGAAGCATACCGGGAGCTTGTTTCTTTTTGCGGGTAATTTTTCCCATTTGATGTAGTAGTGCCCGTCAAGAAGCAGTTGCCACGTCACTGTCACGGTGACTGTCACTCTCTTTCACTTCCTACCACCCAGCAGACGGAATCAGGCACCGAATAAGGGCCTGACTCCTGACGCAACGTTAGTGCGCACGGTGGCCATGCCCAAGTCCCTTTTTTTCATGTGTATTCGCCGCATCCGCGTTCCTTCAGTCCCCCGCCCAGCGCGACCGCTCCAAACCCTACCCGACGACCGCCCGCCGTCCGTCGCATCCTCCACCGCGGCGTCCACATCTACCTCGTCCTCTAGCGGCGTTCTCTTGGGCTAGAGAAAGACACCCGCGGACGTGAACCACCGCGCATCCGCGACGGGCGCGGCGGAGCTGCTCACTCTCCACGAGAGCTGCCACAACACCGACGACTATGAGCACGACGATGTACGGCCGCCCGGCAGTCCGCCCAGCGCATACAGCGGTGGGGGTGCCGCGGTGCGCACGCCCCCGAAGTGGCACTTTTCCTTCCCCCAATCCACGCCCCCACCGCTCGCGTCTCTGCCCCGCCTTTCTTCGTCGCCGCGAATGCCAAATCCGCACACCCACAACCACACTCAAAATCACACGAGCAGCGGGAACCGGCCGCTGTCGCCGGGCCAGAGCGACGGGTCGGTGTCGAGCACGCCGTCGTATTCGCTGGCGCACTCGCACGGGTCGCATGCGGGCGGGGCGAGAGCCATTTGAGCACGGGGACGGGGACGAGTAACAGCAGTGCCGGGCTTGTTAGCGACGGCGTTGCAGCGGGTTAAGCGTGAGTTCTTCTTCTGCACCGTTTTTTCCGCGGCGCACCTTCATCTGGATTCCCTCGTTCCTCCCCATTTCTTCCATCCTCTCGTCGATCGTATTCCCTTCTCCCAATTTTTTAAAGCCGTTTTTCTTATTCCCCCACGTCCTGCACGCTCCACATCATCTACGCCATCCTCATTCCTTCTACTTTGGCCCTTTCCCCCGGCGCTGCATCGTCGACGCAGTAACTTTGGCCGTTACAGGTATTTTGCAGTTTCCTTTTTGGCCCTATCTTTTCCGCCGTCCCCCACTGCCACCTTCCCTGCCTTCCTCCCCTTCGTCTCCCCACACCCTCCTCCGCATTCCAGCTTGCTGGCGCACCTCTGCTGTAGATCCCCGCTGGACCCGACGCTCCTGCCCTTCCCCCCGCGCCCACCGAGCAGTCGTCGGCGCACCCGCGTCGCACGGCTCATACGGGTCGCACACGTCCATCCACTCGCACCGCAAGACGGCGGCGGTGGGGCTGGCGCCCGGTGCTGCTGACACTCGCGCGATGCGCCGGTCCTCCTTCTGCCCCCGTATTCGATGAAGCTGTCGGCACGTCCCATCGCCGCCCGCGATCCACGCGCCCCCGCCCTGCCCTTTGCCGCTGCAGTTGTCGGGAGAGAACACGCTCGATACGCACCAGCGGAATTGGGAGGAGGGAGACTGCGCGCCACCCCGCCAACGCATCTGTATTCACGGACCGCGCGTCTGCGGCCTGCCCGTCTGACGTGTCTTGACGCAGTCGACGCATACGCATCGCTTGCAGTCGACGGACTCTCTGCATCCTCAATCGACTCCGCATATGGATATGTGCACTATCTGAAGCGTGCGGGGACCCACCGGGGCCGGAGGGGTACAGGGCTGAGGAGTACACGGACGAGGAGGCAGCGGGAGTGCACCGACGAGGAGGTAGCGGGACGCTGGGAGCCGGAGGAGGCGGGCGGGGGGAGGGGCAGGAGGAGGAGGCGAGGAAGAAGAGTCTCCCCACCACGCGCCGACGCATTCGCATCCAGAGCCACTCAACGTCCGCCCATGTATCCCCTCCGCTGCGTCTCGAGGGAGTGCTCGCATCACCGGCAGAGAGGTGCCGCCGCATCGTTCTTGCACGCTGTATGTTGGGGCGGTAGCGGGAGGAGTGGGGCGGAGCGGGAGGAGAACGCGGGGCGGAGCAGGGGGAGAACGGGCTGCGGAGTAGGAGGGTGTGTACGCGGTGGTGGGGAAGCAGGACGTGCTCCGCGGCTGAGGCGGGGAGAGGAGGGAGGAGTTGGGACGCGGCACGCCGTGTCAATAAGGCCACGGCTCGTACGCGACGGATCCCCACGCCCGCGCCTCGCCCGCCCCCATCTGCGCCCGCGCCCCCGCCTCCATCTACGCCCGTTCCCCCGTCTGCCCATGCGCGCGTGCTCTCCACCTGCGCCATTGTATGGCCCGTCGTGCGTAGTCCGCGGGTACGCATATCCGCGGCGTGTATCTGTGTCCGCAGCTGGGAGGCCCGGGGACGTATTCGTTGCGTGCGGTGGGACGCGGAGGAGGAGGAGGAGCAGCGGGAGGAAGAGTACGCGCCAGTGGAAGAGCGTGCGTTGCTGGAGCGCGAGCGGCGGGACGCGCAGGAGATGGGGCGGGAGCTGCAGTGGGGCGAGATAGCGAGAGGAGGGGGCTAAAGTACGCGCGGTCGAGGCCGATCCGCAAGCAGCGCGCAAGCGGGAGCACAGGAGAGGAAGACGGGCGCGCGGGGGGAGGAGGAGGAGGAGGAGGAGGAGACGTCGTCGAGTAGGGGGAGGGAGTGGCGGGTCGCGGAGGAGAGAGGACGAGCAGTGCGCGGCTGGGGGGAGGGGGGGGGGGGAGAGAAGAGTACGCACGAATGCTCTGCGGAAGCTGGGAGCGTGAGCGGCGGGAGGCAGCATGTGGAGGAGGAGTTAGGGGGGATGCGTGCTGCATCTCCCGCCTCTCTATGCTACCGCTCCCACTTGTCCGTGCTACAACTCCCCACTGAGCGCTTCAATGCGGGCGCCTGCGTCAGACTTGTGTCCCCAGCGCGGGAGCCTTGATACAGGAGCGGGAGAGATGGGTCACTGCGATCCCGTTGTCGAGGGCGGCGTGCCGGGGGATGTGGATGTGGATTTAGAGGAAGCGGGTAGAGCAGGAGCGGGTGGGGAGGATGAGGATGCGGTGGCGCTCTTTGCCCAGCTGCCGGGACGCTGCTGCGGCGATGTTTCAGTGGTGGATGTCGTGGATGTCGATCCCAAACCCGGCGTTGCTCCTCGCGAGGTCTCGAAGTCCGCGAAGTCGAGCGCGTGAAGAAGTCGCTGTATCCCGGCGCCGTCGTAGTTCGTAGGCCCCGCGTATGGGATAAGTGGGGATGCAGAGGGCGATGAGCGGGAGCGGGAGCGTGTCCAGCTGTCGAGGCGTATGCGCGAGTGCCGATGTCGTTATCGGCGGTCCAGATGCCCAGTGGGTGTGTGGCGATGCGGTCGATCCTGCGTGCGTAATGCTTCAGACCGGCAGATTACTGCTGGCCTCTGCTTCTTCACTCCTTGGATTACTTGCCTCCCATCTGACATGTCATTGCGCCCACTACATACTACTTTTTTTCCCATTCTCACATAGAGCGCGTGTATTTCCACTCGTCTTTGTAGCGTAGTTCTCGTACGTATGGGGGGGCATTTGATTATGCTCGCGTGGTCCAAATGGCTGAACGACGAGTCTACCGAAGACAAACAAGCAGTAAAGTACGGGTGGTTATCCATACATAAAATCACCAGATGCCAACAGAGCACACATCATTCCAGGGGGTCAGGTGTATTCAACTTACTGTGAACTGGCTGGCCACTTTAATGGCAGGACTGCTGGTTAGAACCCTGTAGGACCTGACCACCAGCTTATTCAGCTGATAGTATGTGGGGGAAGTCCGCTTCCCCCAGGTGAAAATCCCCAGTGTCCACCAGTTCACAATAAGTTGTTGTACGGCTGTCCCTTTGCAGAATGTGCGCACGAAACGACCACATGTATTTATTAGAACCTAAAAAGAGGGGGGGAAAGTGTAACGTTGGGATATGCTTGTAACCGATGCCGTGCTTGAACGACTAATGACGGAACTTGGGACATGAAGAACACCAGCTAAGAGTTTGACAAACAGATTTGAAAAAATCCCCATTATTCCCTGGCCATCCAAGTTGTGAGTTCTTTGCTGCTAAGTAGCACAACTGACATGTGATCATCTTGGAGGTGCAGAACACAAGTAGATTTTTGTCGCTCGGGGCCAGACGTATAGCTTCATGGATCGCAAAGATGCGCCCGCGATCCGCGGTCAGACGGCCGGGGCCAGGGACTCTCAGTGCCGTATCCAGGTGAGAATCAAGCTGGAAGAAAATTCCAGCACCAGCTGCACTAGACTTTTTCCCCCTTAGCTACCCTCGACATAGACCTGCATCGGTATCGATGTAGCGAGCACTGCCCCCCACAACGATTCGAGGGCTTCGTCCTTGGTCTGTCTTGCATCCATCGTAGTCTGGTATAAGATATCGACTTCTGCTGCGCCGCTCAAGTCAGGCGCCGGTTGAACAACCTTATAAATTCGAGGAATCTGGGAGAAGGCTGTTGCATCCAGAGTCAGGCATATCCACATATGATCAGCCCACTCCTCGTCTTCGCCTTCAAGTGGAAGAGCCACATCAAATTTGCGAACCAGCGGGAGTAGGCTGTGGGAGACAATTGCGTAGTCAATCACTGATTCACCCGAGTGTTGCCACGAAGTGAAGCGTCCTGGCGATGAATTTTCCACGCAAGTGCCGTTCAGAATACACGGCCCATTCAACTCGCATTTTTTCATGACTGCCTTGCCACGCGCGTTGATTTTCTCCTCCGGATTAGCAGATTTTCTTGCCCAGCGTTTCGCCCATTCAATCTCTCTAATCGATACCTGCCGCGAAACAGTGCGCGCGTTCAGGTCAGACAGAAGTGCCGCATTGTTTAGCCTCGCTTTGCGTGCAGAGTGCAGCCGTTTCCCAGAGTTTTTGCAGAGGCTCAACGTCGGTCCAACCTTCCGACAGCGAAGATTCTGGGGGTATATACGCCCCGATGAGCCACATCGTCCCCATGTCAAGGACGAGGATGTCCGGCGAGCTTCATTCCATGCCCACAAACTTGATTCCACCGAGAAATTTGTACCCATTCCACTTTTGAACAGGGAAAAGCAAGATGAGCTTGTAGAATCAGAACTGCCCAAATACAGAAAATTTTACAGAACTTGAGCCACTGGTGGTCGAATTCTCTGTGGATCTCTCAGAGTACTCATTCCATGCCCACAAACCTGATTCCACTGAGAAATTCGTACTCATTCCACTTTTGAACGAGGACAAAGCAAAATGCCCTTGTGGAGTCAGACCTGCATACCCAAATCTAGAAAATATTACACCACTTGAGCCGTCGGCAGTTAAATTTTCCACGGCTCTTCCTGAGCGCTCATGGCATGCTAAGGAACCTAGGTCGAACGATAAATCCGTCCCCATTCCACTTTTGAACAAGGCAAAAGCAAAATGGGCTTGTGGAGTCAGAACCGCCTGCTCAGATGCGAAAAATATTACAACAGTTGAGCCGCCGGTGGTTAAATTTTCCATGACTCCTCCTGAGCACTCATTAGGGGTGTGAAAAACATTGTAAAGCATGTAAACATCGGCTGTCACTTCACGAGATATCCTCAAATGTGTCCGCCATCCATGTCACCTCAGAAGGGGTTCTCTGTTTATTAGCCGGCGTGAGGTTCTTGGCAGGGCCAGAAGACGCCAAAAAACTGCCCTGTGAATCCGTTTGGAGGGGTTTTTTTTTTTCACAGTTTTCATGTAAATATGTATTTTACCCGTCCGCGACCTCTGGTTTAACAAGCAAAGCAGCTAGGACAATTTTAAACAGACAGGGCTGGGCATCATCTGGCAATTTGCAGCATGCAATTAGCTCTCCATACCAAGTCATGCTTTTCGAAGGATGTGGGAAAACAAAAAAGCTCGGTTGTATTTGGCAGGGAGAAGGAAACACTTAATGAATTTAAGCTTTTACCATCAAACTTTAATTGTGGCTCACCACGAGCGAGAATATCGCACGTCACAATGTCACGCTCGACGACGGGCATTATTACAACACCCCCCAAGCACAGTGGCCGGAAATTCTTCATGGATGTGTCAGTTGTTACAGATTTGGAAGAGCCCCGGCCACACGGGGCATCTATTTTCACCGTGACTGTATTTAGAGGAAGAGGCTCTATGATGTACATTTGCTTGAAACCTACTTGGGAGCCTGATGCTAATTTCTGCCAAAATTTGATAGTATCCTACCAATTGAGTTGAGTGGGTGGTTCAATCCTCTTGATGCAACTGATACACTGCCACCTGATAAGTCTTTACAGTGTTGCGCCCAAACTTTGTGGGTCCCCGCCTCCCCATAAACCTCTCTAGTACATCACGATCTGCGACAGGTGAACCGCGTGTCGGACTTACCACAAACGCCACGAGAAGGAGAATTTCTACGAGATAACACCTGGGCGGAGAGATTTACATGAACGGCGCATTGCGTACCGCATGATCAAATCTGGGCAGGCTCAGACACTTATTTGCGCGTTGACCACTGTAATTCAGGCCTGACACCAAGGTCCCAGCGTGTCAACGCGATGAGCGACGAAAGTGGCTGATGCCGGGGTCAGCAGGATGATAGACTGTTCCAAAGTGGCGGTCATGGTAGGATCTCAGCGTCAGGGAATATGCTCCAGAGTCTGTCATACACAGCAGCATCCAAGATCATCGCCGCCGGGCAATCCCTGAGCCGAAATTCTCAGGCTTTGTGGAAAATCGAGGTTGTGGATGTATAAAATAAATGGTCATACCAGCATGAAAGTACTGACAAACGAAGCATTTTATTCAGTAGGTTGCAATTGATTTTGATTTGGGCCCATCAAGGCCAGTGCAAAGTACTCATTTTCCGGATTTTAGGGTATTTTTTGCTCATGTTGGCCCAAAGTGGCCAACATGGCGCGCAAGTACTCGGTCATCCTGGTAGAGCTCGCAGATCTAGGCTTTCCGCGGGGTTCGCCTCTTTCCTTCGCCTGCCATAATTTGGGATTTTTGATCCACCAAAATGCACATAGAATAATATAACAACTGAAGACCAGGTAGTGGATGGACCGCGCCCGCATTAATTATGGATTCTGATGTAATATTTGTAATTTGCGGAGTCTCCCGTTCGACTCGGGGCTTGGTCATTTTTCGTTGCAAATGGCGCTTGGATTTTCGTTGAGCAGAACTCAGTAAACTTGAGTTGTGTTTGGAAAGTCAGTCCTTTTCCTTCTTGGTCAACCGAGACCCAGGACAGGGAGGGTGGGTCGGCCGTTAGGCCGGGAAAAAAACAAAAAGACTTTTTTTTTTTTTAATGGTCAGATGAGGTCCCAGCACCTTCTGGCGGCCGAATATGAGGTCTTTTGTTGGTCCTTTCAACCTCTAAACCATGTTTGAGGTGCTATTGGTTCACAATCCTCCTTTGATGAGTATACAGTCTCCTCTGTCTCAACCCATCATTATGATAAAATCGCCCATAACCCATAGGTTTTCGACTGATTTTTGCCAAATTTTGGCAGAAATAACCCATGACTCTGCAGTAATCCATGGCTTTTTGGGTTCACCGAGGGGTATGGTTTAAGGCAGGGTTCCGTGAATAACTGGGGTGTTACTAACATCGGTTAATAACATTGTGTTACGTAGCGAACGCTCTATTCCTAGCGTAGTCCGGTCCTCGACATGAACACCAACCCCATCGCAGCCTGAAACGGATCACTTTTCACGAGATCTTCGTCTAGCAGGTGCTCGTGCATTTCGTCGGCTGCCATGCTGCGATCGGCAGCGTACCGTCCTCTGCCATCCTGCAAATTATGATCCTTGAAAGGTGTTTTCTCCATCTCCATCACGCTGTTGCGCTGAGAAACCGGAAGCACTGGCGTGGTGTCTTCCCGTGCCGTGCGCTCAACGGGGCTCCCGGGACTCAGGTTTAGCATCTAAAGGAAGCATCAGTAAAGAAAGCAGTAGTAATAGCAAGACCCGAGTCGTTACGCTGCTGAATAGAGCCTGGTCATCGATATCAATCGGTGTGGCGGTGGTGGTGGACTGGAGGTCGTGGCTCTCGGTATTATGCTCGGCCGTGTAGGAGGGCAGGTGAGAAGAGGAGATGAGCGAGTTGGTGTGCTGGGACATCTTTTGAGAAAATGAAGAATCCAGACGTGGTTTCCGGCCAGGCAACTTCCAACTCAAGAGTGGTGCATATGGGTTCTTACTCAAAGTAGAAGTGAAGGTGAAGGATGTTGTTGTGCCTGTTATCTGAGGAGAAGGGAGATTATCCTCAGGAAAAAGTGGCGTGCGGGGTGGTACGTTCGGGATGGATGCAAAGTCGGTAGGTGTGTTCGACGCACCAGGAGCTTTCACGTAAGATTCAGGTGCATTTACCGCAGAACGAACCGATGCGAGGACAGGATTACTGACGTTCGAGTTCACAGAGGGGGGAGGAGTGTTCCACAGTGAAGGGAGGGGCGGAGAGTCGGAGCCCGATAAACAGGGTGCTGAGGGCGCAAAGGACTTTGCAATGGGCTGTTGGGGGCTTCGAGGCGGCAGGAAACCATAATACGGGGGTAGACCGTAATGATAGGCCGGGCTGCCGGATACTGGGTACGGTACGCGGGGGTTATGCTGGACAGAATTTGAGCCAGAGGCGACGGTCTGGTCGGAAGTCGGAGTTGAAGTTGCAGTTGGAGTAGGAATGAAAGGGCTGGCAGCTTTGCTCGGTGGAATGTAAGGGTCGTGACGGTGCTACATTCATTAACCTTAAGGAGTATGTTTTTGTCATGAGCTTATAATCACAGTTGAGCAAAGTGACCGGTCTATAGTTGCTAATCAAAGCTCATCCATGTCTGCATACTCATTTTCTGATAAATGCACATCACAGCGTTCCAGGGTAATTTCGGTTGCCATCATTCTCCCATATTCATCTGGAAGGTCCTTTTCTTGAATTGAATCATGTGCCATTTCTGCCATTTGTTTTGGACAGCTCTCATATTCAGGTACTGTAGCATTTCAATCAATTCGTATGTCACGCGTCACGGCAGGCAAAATATACGAAAAGTTTCGTACATGTCACGGGTCACCGAGGAGATCTTCGAACATGCAAAACAAGTCACAAAGTTGGTGAAAAATGACCTAAAAATTCAATTTCGCCTACGCTGCATGTTTTGCTTCAAAAACCTTCAAAAAAGTCGAATTTGAACTAAATCAGTTCAACATACATTGAATTCTCCTTCCCATTACCATATCCACCCGTTTCCTCATGCTGGGAAGGTTCCCTGACCCAACGGGACATGCCGAATATGTGAATTTTTTCTCGTGTCACGGTCTGCTCGGCCGATATACGAATATCGAAGTTCGAGTTTTTGGGTCACGCGTCACAGCTGATTAGAATTGAACGAAATGCTACAGTAGTGAACCCTCGCTTCGCTCACGTTTAAATTCATACATTGATTCCTTGGTGTGGTAGCCTTTAGCAGACCTTGTCCAAGAAGTCGTTTGTAGGGTTTCCCCTTCAACGTCATAACGTGTATCTGACACGGCTCTTTTCCTCTCTGATACCTCACGTTGGCGGTCTGCGATCTTCTTTTCTAACATATAAGCAGCCAATGATATATCTTCTTGAGGCATGTCCTCATCGTGTAACACCATACACAATTGAGCTTTCCATGTTCTTATTTGCTGGGTTGTCTCGTTCACAAGATGTGAGCAATATTTGCCATATGCTGCTATGTCTAACTTGAATTTAGCCCACAAAGTTTGAATGTTATTGGTTGGGTCCCATTTTGATTTCTTCACGTTTTCGAGGTCTTTCAACAGCTGGGCTGCTAAAGTAGCAACTCGCATCATGAACTTTCGGGTCTTTAATAGGTATAAAGGTATACTCCACCTGCCTTTACCCGGTTTTTCATCTGGTCTGCATGTTAATTGAGTAGTTACAAGTCTGTGGTCACTTTTAACGGGGCAGTGATTAATCTCCCATCCGCGGAAATGTTTGAATATTTTGTTATCAACGTATATACGGTCCACGAGTAACTGTAGTAAATTATAATGCACGTGCCAGACTGGTCAATGATGGATCACGGGCCTCCAGGGGCTGCCTCCGGTCGTCGTCGAAGGACGGTATTGTATCCGGGTCTTTGTAAATCTGTAATCTAGCGCGCGCAAAATCAGACCAGTTACCGACTTGCATAAATCACTGCATTCCGTCGGGTTGTAGGCACAGGGTCTGCCTACCCTAGTAGGCAGAGGTAGACCCACCCCATAGATAAATCAATGAGTTGACTCCATCCCGAGCTCTGTTTCTGGTCCGAGCCGTGTTAAAACACCCTCTTACTTCACGGTGCAACCACCGAATGTGGGAATGCGATAATTTTTAATGACACAGCCCACGGCTGTCAATCTTCGGCTCCTTACGGCTAATCTCGGCTAACTTACGGTAAATGACATGGGTGTTAACTAATTGATAAAATATCGATTGCGTGGGAATATGGTAACTAGTGAAAGTAATTTTAGCTATGTGGGAACATGGCAACAGCGACACAACGGCTGGTCACCAAGATAGGGGGCCCTTAGTAGACCGATGGTAGGCCAATGTAGACCCAAATCTGGGCTACGTGGGCCTACCCGACTCGGCCTACCCTAGTAGGCCGACGTAGACCGACCGTAGACCCAAGCAGACTTAGTCGGTCTACACGGGCTCGGAATGCAGTGAATATGACCCGAATTTATAATTTAGATTCAACCAATCTCGAGGAATTTCCCTCCCAAGAGAAATAGTTTTACATTCCCCAGATTATAAACCCCACGCCCATCAGGAGAACACCAACCCAAGGCCCACCCGAGTTGAACCCGCAGTATACCATATCTGTGCTAGTTACTTGTTGTCTCGGTGAATACTATAGACTTCGTATCACTTGTGTGCGTGAAGACTGAGTAACTTATTGTCTAGCTCTTTGCGCACTTGGTTGTCTCATCCTTACAAATGCGTAACGGAGGCCCATTTTTCTTGGATGGTTCTTGAACCAGCGTGATGCACCTATACCGTTGCCTCTGAGCCCAGGGCCCCCATGGACGTCAACGACCAATTTTTTTGTGCGCCTTTTGATCAGGCTGCCTTGACCTTGGACATACAGTGGCGACGGAAAGTTCTGCACGACCAATTACGGCAGGGAGACCTGGAACCTAACAATAGCATGCCCTCCTTACCACGCCCAGAGTCTGTCATCCAAATCCCGCGATACTGAATTTGCCCGTTGCCGAAACGCGGTTTTTGGTGGTGGCCATAGCCATCAAATCAATAATCTGAGCTTTTCTAAAATGGAGGATGCGCCTGGAAAAAGGACTTTTTGGTACTGTATCAGTACAGCCATTTGCGGAACTTAAGGCGCATCTGTTTTTTCTTCCCTTCTGGACTGTTTTGACCAAATTGGCTGTCCTGCGCTCAAATATCGATTAAATTCGGGGGTCGGAAACGAATTGATCGAAATAATACAGTATGTACCACAAGTCATAGGTGAAGAACCCGACGAAACCCATCAATGACCTCCTCACCATCTGGTCCCACAGTAATGCGAGGAGGTGACCTGACAGTGTGAATGAGAAATTCACAGGTGTTCTTCATGCACTGATTCTGGCCAAAGGTTTCCGGATCGTAGCTGGAACGCCACAATTCCGCGAACGGCATCTTTTTCTGTCTCCAAAAATCGTGCTGTATAGAGAGAGGGAGGGCCTCTCTGGCGCGACAGTGGCCAAAGTCCACGTCTTCCCCGTCGCAGTCGTATATGAGCAGTTTCTTCCCCGTGGCCGGTGCTTCTGGACTGATGATAATGGCCGCCCATACATGCCATTCAGCTAGCACTTTCTTACCAACCCATCTTTCAATCGCCGTGACAAAGAGGCCTGCCCACATCCGCCCAGGCGCATTCTCACGAAAACACTCCGCAAAATATGAGTATTCCGCAAGATAGGGAAAGTCTTTGATCCAGTTCAGACGTTTTGTTCCATTGGCGAATCCAATAGGGTGGGGCCAAATCGTTATGTGTTCGCCCCCATCGATATCGTGCGAGAGACGCTGTAGACTTCCAAGAAATTTCCGTATTTGAAGATTGGTTGAAAATGGTGCCGTTAAGGGTCTGGGTGGTCGAATGCGCATCTAAAATAGGTCAATGCCGTTCGTAAGTCAAGTGGAAATCATCTACCTTCTCTTTTGCCTGAAGAGTTTGATGGGCCTTTCTCGGCCGTAATATCCGGACCATGATAAAGACGGAGTGGCGATAGAGGGAGAGGGTGATCTAGGGACCTGCAATTTATCACACAGTTTATATATCATGGCTGCATCCGGATCATAATTATGGCCAATGCCGCCGAAACAAGTCATACCGAACTTGGCGAGACAAGACGGCCATCACTGAATCTTAAGTCGCCGAAGCGATGGATGTTTCGATTTTGACTCGCGGAGATGCCCTTTTGCCTACTGGCGCTTCAAACTAGCTCCCTATGGCGCCAGGAGGGTTTCATCTCAATGATGAGACTGCAGACAGCACGTCTACATACAGTACACTACTGACTGTGTTAGAAAAAACGTTAACTGGTTGACGGTTGACTTCTCTCTCACCGTTCACCGTTTGGTTCAAGGGTCAGGGGTGAAGCGGATCCAGCCTAGGTATCAACGTTTGGAATTTTGGGGCCCTCGTAGCCACGGGGCCCAAACGTATCAAGGTAAGAGTAGTGGAGCGGGACTTCGGCATTGACTTCACGCATATCCTCGTCGCCGTTTTTTTACCTCCAGTATAGCGTCACCGAAAAGACGGTTAAACAAAAGCTGGCGTGATAGCCAGCGAAATGTCGCGTAGAACTGTCTCTTCAGATTCCTTTCTGGTGCCTTCGTCCCTTTGCAGGGCTCAGCATATCGATACAAACAGAGGCAATTGAACATCGGCGGGACGTGCCGAGTTTTTGCGGCGAAACAGGAAATTGAACCGTGTGGTGCATATCCCTGGAGCCCTGCCCGCTGGTTGGTTTTCCAGTGGTAGCTCATACTGTTGCTCTACTTGCTGTGTTATGCCTTGTTCTATGCGTCTTCACTGTCCTAAACGACCTTGCGTGTCCCTATCCCAATTCTACCTCTTTTCTTTGTACTTCTACTTCAATCTTTCGCGAGCCCGTGCCTCGGGGCATTCCAGATCCGCTTTCAACGGTGTAAAATTGTGTTCCAACAATTTTCACCTTCGCCTCTGGGAAGCACTTCTAAACTGTCGGGCTCGACAGGCGCGTTCCCGAAACGCAAATTTCCTTGGGGACTATTTATACCTTCACTTACAACTCATGTGAACGGCCGCAACTAACTTGTTAGGTGATGGCGAAGTTTTTGGTGTAATTTAGAGGCTTCCTCTGTGAATCTGAGGTCAAAATCCTGATTTGGTCGTCTCAGCCTTGCCTATTCTTTTAGCATGATTTACTTCTGAGAGACCGAAAGCGACCTATGAAATGCCAGATAAGAGCTCCAGGATAGTTGAAAAGGCCCTGGCACGTCGTCAACCTCGTTTCTGGCACATGGTCCCAAATTTACTGGCCACAAGTTCTATAACTCCTTCAATTTTGAACCTATCGAAAATCCATCTTGTCAAAAGATTCCTCTCGTTAAAAGGAGCACTTTTGCAAGACGAATAAGAAAATCTGTTTTTTTGAGGGACACATCTCCTCATCCCTGCTCTTTTCAACCCGCTCCCGTTGTCCCATAATTTTCAGGAGTTGCGCGTCACCTTCTGGCCGGTGCTTCGCTGCAGCTAGCTTTACATAATATCGCTCCTAAATTTGTTTTTCTACCTTCGCCTTGAATGTGACCTCTCGCACGACAAAAATAGACTCCCTTTCTACTCTTCGTGCGACAGGCCCGCGGACACTCGGGTCAATGTCGGTCCACTCAAAATTTTCACTGGTTTACTCCATGAAATTTGGCTCTCGGAGACTGATTTCTCTATTTCGGACCAAGATTTGCGCAAAAAAAATGCCAATTTCTTTCGCCGAGGCCATTTTTGCACGTAATCTGGCCTATTCGAGCAGGGTACGGCCTGATCAAGCAAATTGGGATTTTCCGACACAGTAAGTAAATTTCCCTCCTATACTATGTTAAAGTTCTACACTCAAATTCCAACTGTCTTCCCTATTGAACCTCCCGTTTTTGAACATTAGGCTGGAATCTCGGCCGTGGCCACCCAGAGTCTGCGCACAAGGATTTGGTTTTTATGCAGAAACTATCATTACCTTGCTTGCAAGGTCTCTCCACCCTCATAATGGCACCACTTTTGAGCAACCCGGTGTTGCCCTCTCATCTCATTCGGCCCGACACTTTCCATGCTGATGGATCACATGTTGGCCAACGCGAAGTCTGATCACCTGGCAGGCAGCCTAACCTTTTCGCTACATTGCTAGACGCACCATCTCTACCTCCCTCTCGCGGTGACACTTTCTACTCTCGAGGCCATCGACTTCTTCCACTTCCGCGGGGACCGTAGAAGTGCATATGCTCACACTGCACTGAACCCGGTACCTTCCAATTACGTATTCATTCATTTCCACCTCTCCGCCACCGTCACCACCTTCAATCCCCACTCGGACCATTTCATTTCCGGTGCTTTATGTCCGCTATTTTCGTACCTGTTCTCTATATTTAAGTCGTGCATCTTGGATGAATCCCCTGCGCGTTTGCCAGGGTCTTCCCCCACATTTCCCGTTTGACGTTGAAGAAACCACCATTGTAGCACGAAGAACTACAATGTCGAAGAAGTTTCCCGGGCACGCTCCGAATCTTGGTGTGAGGGTGTTATCCCTTGGTAAGCTAGCGTTTCTTATCGTGATCCATGCCGTACACAAGCGATGGCCCAGATGGAGGTGGAGCCGGAGCGCTGTCTGAGCTGCTCATACTTGAAAGAATGATGTATCGAACGGAGACTGAGGGTCGCCTCGACACGGCGCCTTCTCCATGCGAATGTTTTGAGCTCATCGGAGGTAGCGGCACAGGAGGGTGAGTAATATCACTGATAAGTAAAGCACTTGAGAGATGTCGGCTCCGATAACTGCAAAACGTATGTTTCTTGTCTTGTTAGGATCATGGCCCCGCTCATACATACCGAACAGCTTCGTATGCACCATGAATGAAATGAACATGAACGCCGCCATTCCCCATCTTTTTCGCTCATACGACACTCTCGAGGAGCCAGCAACTAACTGATGATATGGGCCCTGAATGTCTCTGCCCCAATCCAGACCCTCTGACGACCTATACATACCTTCCCAAAATCGAAGACACAATCTTGGAGTCTCTGTGCGATGGCTCGAGGAATTGGCCTCCTCACAATCCCATGTCCACAATGGTATTTACGTCTATGGCCATTGTGGAGGCCCGCAACATCTTTATCATTCTGTGTTGCCGCGCGCACTTCTCTAACTTCGTTGTGTAATATTTCCGCATTTGGGGAATTCTCAATTTAAACCCTCCGGAATATTTTGGTTCATCCTCGTTCAGAAGCGGAATGGGTACCATTTTTTTTGCTGGAATAAGGCTCTCTGGCATGGAATGACTTCTCTCAGGGACCCACAGAGGAATCAACTCCCGTGAATTCCACAAATCTTTGCAGGTTCTGGAATCATGCATGCACATCCAGCGCAGCATCTCGTCGATTTACAGGACGTTTGACCCACAAAAAACTGAGTAGGAGGGGCGGTTCCAAACGGGTAACTACCTCCATCTAGGCTTCCCAAGCGCCTGTTGCAGGCCACTCGTCGTGCATGCACTTGCTTGTGACAAGAAATCGACTTGGCCTGCATCTGTTACCGTCCTGATCATAACTTCGATTCAATCAAAAAAAAAAATCGATAGCTACATAATGGAGGTAATAGTGTCTCATAATTATTGCAATTTACACACCCATTTTCATCAAAAAATACACCGGTCTCCCAGAAATGAGCACTTCCTCCGCACAGGTTGAGAAAAAATACACAGGCTTGAGAACCACGTTAAAAAATGCACAACCCAGTGGGAACCCATCCCACTTTCGTGAGACCTATAATCCGACACAGGCATTTGTTTGACCCAAAAGCACCACTGTTTATTTCCTTTTAAACAGCACCACCGGTGTTGGCTGAGAAAAAATGACGCAGGTCATCGAACAAGTGCCCATAGACAAATCATCGAGTTCTGGCGCACAACAACTGGGCTTCGCTGTCATTTTTTATTAAAATTGGTGGATATTGTCTCATGGCAATAAGAGGAAGAACACTCTTGTTGTGCCCAAATTGTCGCCAAACTACGTACACTGGTGGTATCAAGCTCGAGTTTCCAGTTTGCTCTGCTTTGCAAGAAAGAAGAGCATCTCTCCACGACCATCAAACGGGCTGTGAACAGGAACACACCCATTCCCGAGGACACTATTTGGGTAGACTCGTAACCAGCTCTATGTTGAGTAACAAGACCTAGTGTAGGAGTCTGCAATTTATTTGAAGCCAATCTGAGAAGAATTGGGGTAGAAAGAAAAAAAAAATGCGCACAGGGTTACTCGAACATAGAGACTGGGAGAACTTAGTACGCGAAAGCCACATCAAAGTTGTACGTAACTTAATCAATCTGACTTAAAAATTTTTCGACTTGCTGAATTTTGAGCTTGCTTCAATCGCAAATTTGAGTCGTAGAAAGGTTGTTGCAACACTGCTGTGCAAGGAAAATCATATCGATGGCACTTCAAACCTAGTTCCAATTGCACAGTGAATAGAACAAGGCAAGCCATAGGTTATAGAGTCAGATTTGCCAAGAGCTTGGGGATAGATTCAAATACTACTATATTTTCTGATTTCAGGGTATTGCTATTGTCCTGATGTCATTCCAAGCACAATAAACTAAGATATTGAAGATTCTGAATCTATCATCCCTTCTATAACCCATAGAAATCCTCCCTCCCAAAAATCTAGGTCATTTCAATATGCCTAGATGCTGGTAGACCGAATTGACTCCCAAAATGACCCCAAGACCTATTTCACTGAGTATAAAATATTTTTGCAACTTTGTCTCTATCACTAATAGCGGCTGAATTAGCCCGAATTATCTAGCCAATTTTCAAAGCAATCCGTGCAGAACCCACCGAGATCGGCCGCGGACATCAGAAAACACCCCAAACGGCACTTTTCTGATTCGCGCCTTCAGTACTGACATCGGCTGTAAAAACCCTCTAATTAGAGGTGTTATCTGAATCAGATGACACCTCTAATTAGAAGGTTTGTGTGGGATTATTAGGTGCGGAACCGAAGGCGCGAACGAAAATTTTCCATTTTGAGAACTTTTTGAATTAGACGACCGATTCCCTCATAACTCCCTGAGTTATGCTCCGAATACCTCGAAACCTATACCAATCTTCCGGAATAATTCGTCCGCAATTAGTCATAGAAATAAAAATGCGAAAATGTATTTTACTTCTCTATTTGACAGCAAGGGCCTTGTTTCTGTTCAAAACCTCGTAGGAAGGTGGGCCCTTGTTCAAACATGCTGAATTTTTGTGAGGGAAGACTTACATATATCATACAGAGGGTCATAGAGCCAGAATTTCGATTTTATTCTTCGTTGAATTGCCATTGCCTCGGAAGTGATCCGAGGGCCTTGTTTCTGTTCAAACCTCGTAGGAAGGTGGGCCCTTGTTCAAACATGCTGAATTTTTGTGAGGGAAGACCTACAGTACATGTATTATAGAGAGGGTCATAGAGCCAGAATTTCGATTTTATTCTTCGTTGAGTTTCCATTGTCTCCGAAGTGATCTTTCAATCAAAACTGTTGAACTCACCATATTTTCCTGAATCCCTAACCAAATTCAAACTTGAAACAATACAGGACATCGCATTTAGTGTCTCTTCCAAGCTATCTGCTCGAAATTTCCAAAAACAGGTGTAGTAAAACATCAATTAGACCGTGTCGCGTCGCAAACATGTAAATAGTTGTCACTTCAGTCGCATCATTCGCGCGCCGACAGTCACTCAGCCGCGCATCGTCCTTTGTCTCACCGATGAAACACTTTGTGGCTGACCAGGTGTGAAAACTCAACACCTAAATCCTTCACTCAGTTCGTTGCAAGTTCGGGGGTTTTCAGCAAAGTATATGCTGTTGCGAATGATAGTATTGTAATTGCAACTAAAAGCTCTTGATTCTAAACACTTTAAAAGTCCACCAGCCGTTATAAGCAACTCTGTAGCCTTGGAAAGAGTCTTGGATGAACAAGTTCTTATAATATATGCAGTGTGTGTTTTTGATTTTGCAACCGGTTGGTCAGAGACCTTGACTCAAACACAATATAACGTCCAACGAATCCGTTTCGATACGCGCAAAAAAATAGGAAGATTCGAAAATCAACCAAGTCCAGGCCACGCTTCACACTTAATATTCTTCCAGGCAACACGCTTCACGCTTCACGCCAAAAGATAATAGCCAACGATTTCGTATATTTCCAACGTTACACTAGATATTGTGAGAAACCAGGTGCGTACCAAGAACAGATAATAAACTTCTGCAAACGACCACAAGCTCCAAGCTGTGCGTCTAACAAGAAGGGTAGGATCCGCTGGCTTGACCTAAATATCTGGATCCTTTATATACTACTAGCCTTTCCCAATCCGTACAAAGCATAATATCAGTAAACTCAACCGTAAACTTATCGAATCAGAGCCCCAGAACGTAAGCTGAAACCTACTTTGGTACATGTTTTAATAATATAATAATGTTCGAGACCTGGTCATGTAATAAAAGTATAATATTTTGAGTCTATGTCCCTTTTCAGGGATCCCGGTGTTCATTAGGAATGACCGGTGTCTTCAGTCACCCTCTCGGTAACCCAGCTCTTCTGGCCGCGATAATATATCATCGATTTCGGACCACCACTTTCTAACATTAACTCACAATTCTGTTGACTCGTAAAGTGACCGGAATAGTGCATGTCTTCAGGAAGTCAGTGACGTCTGGGCGATTTCTTTGTGTTGAATTGAGGAAATGACTCCCCTCGCAAGGCCCGACAAAGAATTTGGCTCATTGGTCACCCGTGCCGCAAAAAATCCGCATTTTAACACATGTCCGAGTAAGGGTCAGATTTTAGCATATCCTGATCTTTTTCCAATTCCTGGACTCCCTATATTTTGTGTGCATGCTGCCACATGTGCAGGGCAATTTTGACAGTCGCCAAACCCCAGAAATACCATGGTGGCATGCACCAAGAGGGGCAAGAAGATTACTTTTAGATTTACCACTGCACTGTGTATGGGACCTTGAACCATAAGCCCAATTGCTGGGGAGAGAGGCTTGTTGCAAATGGGTGGGCTCTGAGGCAGTGGCGGAGAAGCGGAGCGCTTACCGGAGCACGAAGCGTCGGTGTCGGAAATAGTGGTGGCGAGGTCCGGTTCAAGAATCGGTCCGAACCTGAACCGAACTGAACCCGGCGCGACGTTCAGGTTCGAGGTTCAGAAAATGTCTGAACCTGAACCGCAGGTCCGGTTCGGCGTTCAGGCTGCAGAGGCGGCGTTCGAACGCCGAACCTAAAAATGGAGGATTTGGTGATTTTCGGGAAGATTTGGGGTTTTCGACTTAGTTTTGACCTTGAATTCAGTCTCCAGCGCGTTATTATTGTCTCAATACTCCCCTGGAATTGAATTCAGGAAAGATCCTGACATCCGCACGTCAAAGATTATGGTATGAAAATCTGGGAACAAACTCGGTAAGTATAATTCGTGGTCTGTAGGCCCTTCCGCAGGAGGATAGGGATATTAGATCACTATAAAATCCTCAAAATGCCTGGAACACTCATCCGCATCGCCTTGGACCATGTTCGACCTCCCCGAGATGCCCGAACACTCGGGGCCCGTATATCCGATTGAAGCACGTTCGGGCCCCAATCCAAACAGTTCCAATTAGTTTCGCAGCGAATCAGTAAGCCGGATTTTGACGGGGTCTGCTTGGCGTGATAGCCAACGAAATTTCAGTTCGAACTGTCCCCATGAAATGCCCCATGGGCCGAGCCGTGAGCCCTTGCACCATAATAATCCTACAGTTTTTTATTACTGTTCAGGCAACCGACAATAATATTATGCTCAGCCTATCCCCAGCGATCCCCCACTATAATATTTATGAATGCCCTGTATATATGCCAATCGGCCCCTCCCTGGCGGTCTGGGTACACAATATTAATGTACACAAGATGTGTCTTCGCTCCGCTTCGGCATGAAATGGTTTTTTTCAACGTTACAACGGAGTTACATATATTTGAAGATAAGAAAAATCCAGTCGACGATACGTATCAACTCTGAACCAGCAGGCCGCAGGCGACGCATGGACGTGACGATGCGCTCTTTGAATCAACATCCAAGAAGTCACACACTCATTTTGATCTCACACTTTCAATGGCTCCCCTCTAATGCACCATGGCCATGCTCTGGTAAAAAAATTTAAAGAAACAGAAGCCATTTTACATAGTACAGAAGACCCTTCAACTTTTCTTGGAGCTCGGTAGCGAGGGGGAGGGTGAAAGATACATGAATTCCAAAACATCGCTGATTTGATGGACCAGTAAGACTTCCTTAGTACCTTCCTCGTGCAGTATCCTTTTTAATTACTTGTTCATATACCTATTAGTAGTGTACTAATATATGTAATAATCCCGGGAAATACTGGGGGCAAAGAAGATGGGAGGAAGGAGGGAAACCATTGCTTTCGCAGATTCCAGACCGCAATTGATGAGCTGATGCAAAGCTGATCTATATGCCATGACCCTGAAGGTGAACCCATATGTACCCGTGTGAAGTCGGGTACGGGTTTATACCCTTACCCGCATGGGGTACGGGTTCCCCAGGTAAGGGTCTGGTTGCCCTTTTGTAACCCGGACCTGTACCCGTGCCCAACACTAGAGTCGAGTCAAACTTCAAGGTAGGGCTGACGAGCGGCAAGGCCCGCTACCAGGATTGATAGTTCTCCAGCGGGAAAACCTCGGGATCAGTTCAACTGAGTTCGCTTTTGACCACTGCATCAGAAACATATTATTCAGACCATATCAGTGCTTCCATAGAAATTCCAAGTGAATGAAAGCATTATGTGATGTTGGGCTACGAAATGTGGCACATTGGTGATCAATTTATTTTCTGCAAAAGAATAAACGAATACAAGGGACTTTCTCGAAACTTCCACGACAACAATTCTAGAAAGCTAGCGGAGCCTCAAAGCTTGGGATATGAGGTAGGATTGAAAAATCATGAAGGAGAGCTGGCAAAATCACAAGTGCAGAATGAAGAGCACCCAAATTTTCCTAGCTGGATCCACAGAGCTCTCTTCTGCTGTACTGTAGACAAGAGCTTGTATTTGAGGTTAACCGTGAATGCTGAACACATCACTGAACATCCACAGCCAAAGGCAGGCTGGGGAGAGACAAGTCCTCATGGTCTAATGGCGGCCCTCATTCTCACAGTGGTATGTGTTTTTCCCGACCTCCTTTTCCTTGGTCTGACGGGATGGGACTTTGGTAGATCCAGTACTGCATTGATGAATGGGTTACAGGCATCCGTATTTAGATCGAATTCACCGAGGCAGAATATCGATCCATGTACGATAATCATCTTCGGGATCTAATTGCATTCGGGGAGGCGACGAAGAAATATGATCTTCTCGAGAAGATCCAGATCAAGATCCACAATCGCGGCCAGTATGTTTCTTTCGTAGTCTTGTTATCTTTCTAATACCTCTGCAAGATTCCATGCCGGTGTTCAGCCGATCTCCCAGATGGCCCAGGTTCCCGCAATTGGTCCTGCTGCATTCGCCGCAGCTCTCAAGGAGTATGAGGAGGGTGAGGAGACAGACACTGATGGCGAGGATGGCTACATCTCTCCTGGTGACAAGGTCCCCCCAAGGTCACTTAAATACTTTTACTGATACCATTGTCCTTGTGACGATATTTACAATATTTTACAATCCTTACAACTCGCAATAATGATTTGTTTTCTTTTATGTCTTCTTTTGGTGCTGCAATAGCAAGCAAATTGAAATGTATATCCTCATGTACATGGAAGGTATTGAGGACTACAATGTGATATGGAGGTCTGATGGCACTACGGAGCTATGCGACTACAAGAGCTGTAGGATCAGTTGCTTATGGCTACAAAACCAAATTTAGTAATACAAAGCCGGCGGGCCAAGCTATATGGTGCTATAAACAGGGGGGCAGTCTACAGTGCTACAAAGTCTACTACGACTACATATGGGTATGTTCCCAGAATTTTTTTTCCTGATGTATGTGTTCAAAACCCTTCATCTCAGTCATTTCAACTCCGATTACCATGATTTCGTTGATAATATGTTCATTAGATGCTTCTCCTAATATCTATCTACTCTGTCTTGAAAGATATTCTGGTGTTCTTGTGCAACACTCGATCTTTCAACGACATGATGCATTGCAAATACGGAAAATATTACATAGCTTGATTCGCCGGGGGTTGATTTTTCCGTGCATCACTCGGAGCACTCATTCCATGCCCACAGACCTTGTTTCACCGAGAAATCCGTACCCATTTCACTTATGAACGGAGATGAAACAAATTGCCAGGATTCAGAACTACAAATACGGAAAATATTACATAGCTTGATTCGCCTTGGGTTGGTATCAGGTTTTCCTCGTAGTGTTCTGGTTGCATCACTCTAGGGTACCACACCTGGCATATACAACGCACATGCATAAACCGCGCATTAAGAACACTTTAAATCATGGCCTGCTCAAATCTAGTAAGTGGGACCCCGTTGAGCATTCCTCGTAGAAGGTGAGTACGTTGTAACCGGCAGGTGTCCTAGTAAGGATCACTGCAAAATCACTGTTATCGGACTTATAAGTGAATTTATGTACTACAAAAGATAATCAAGGACACCATTGTGTGCGGATTCGCAGCGCGAATCGAATGTGCCATATACCGAGGAAATCTGATGTGAACTGATGCCGGGGCAGGTGTTCTAAGAAAAACGGCCCGAAAAGGCAAAAAAAAAATCGTCCGCGCCTTATGTTCCGAAAACGGCTGTAAGACAGTTTGACTGTGGGCTCAGGACACCTATGTACAGTGCGAATTGAACACATCAGTCCATTAATTCCCCGACATTCCCGATAGAGTATATACTTGGACTATCGGTTCTGAACCCAACCCCGGCAATACCATCTGTTAAAATGCGGAAGGTGTCTTGCTTGTCACTCTTCAAGCGTACCTTTGTCGTTATTTTAGGGTTGAACGGCTTTGCATCTATTTATTTCTTTTGCAACTTCACCAGGTTCTTGGCCAATTTTGCACTCCATGACGCGTCATATCTTCCTAGTTTGAGAAATAATTCCTGTGAAGTGTGTTCCGACGCATATTTCGATCCGTTATTTCTCGCCGCTTTAAATGGGAAATTAAGGCTTCAATGCCATTAGCTCAGATATTTACTCTATTTCGCTCTCGCATTCTCGCATCTCAGTGCCGAATTTTCATTTGCTTCTTGCCCCACGCAGGCTTAATTTTATGCAGAAAGAGACAGCCTTCTCCACTGACTTAATTCAAGGCTTAAAAGGCGAACAAAAACATACTCAAAAAATATTCCATCAGAGGTGGAATGAATGAGAATCAAGTGTTGTGCTTGTGCATTTTGTGTGATTTCAGGGTGGCATTGTTCTTCTTGAAAAGGAGCTGACCTGCGCATAAATAGTCAAATTGACTGTAAGTCGTGTAATATTCACCCCGAAACACAAAATAGTGTACAAAATGATGGCACAGCCCACAGTTAGACATTTGATCGCATTTTCAATGGCAATTCAGTTTGAAGGCTTTCCCTGCATTGTTTGCCTCACCGCTTGCCCACTGCTGCACCAATGGCCAAGGTCTGGCAGGCATTTCCACTCAGAATTACCGTGGCTATCGAATGCACAAGAGCCTGCAATTTTCCGTTCAGGCATGGGCAAGCTCGCATTGAAAAGGTTCAATTTTGCATTCAATTAAACAGTGACTCGTGCTGCGCTACGAATGGGATTTGAAAATTACTGTCAATATTCACAACTCGACGCGGAGTGAGAGTGCCGTTCTTCTCGAGCCGCGCCCACTGACACGATAAGCCGAAAGGGTTTACGCTTCCTATTACCAATGGTTGATACGCCCCCGTAACCCCGTCGGAGAATCCCAAAAGAACTGTTTGAATGGTTCATCCAAAGGTACAACACCGACACGGGCCGCAGGTGCTGTAGCAGTGACATGGTATCTACGCACCTAGCGGCACACCCATCGACACTCTGCAGAATAAGGCGTTCACCACACGGCATCAAGTCTCTTTCCAGTAAATCTGAGGGGAAATTTTCGATTTTTCGGTCCGTAAAATAGAGTAAAACTGACTCTGAGCGCCGTAGGTCGGTCCGTTATAGAGTAAATCAGGCAGAGCCCAAGAATTTTTTTTTGAGATGTAAAGGTCTCGAGGCAAATTTTTTGCGGGTCACAACGGCCGCCATGAAGCCTTCAGTGGAGCTAAATGCAGAGGGAAAGCGCAAAATACCTGCAGAAGGGGCCAGAAGCGGAAAAAACGTGAAAATTATGTGTTGGCCGAAAATTTGCATAAAAGTCAGTCCGGAATAGAGTAAATCAGAGGCTTGAGGACTGATTTCATAGAGTAAATCTGACCAAAATTCCCAAAAAATCCGGACCGACTTTACCCCAAGTGACCGGGGGCCTAGTCTGATCGTACTTAAACACGGGGCGCTTGTTGGCAGACCGTCAAAGTACGTAGAAGAGTGGCTGTGCTCACCACGTGTTTTCGCCACTTATTCGCTTCGCTCACGACGCGTCCCCGGCAAAGCTTCCAGCGCCGCGTTTTCGGCTTCCAGACTGGGCCCGGTGCAGGCATACCGTCGGGGGACAATAAAGGCGCGTCGAAGACCTCTACTGTACTATTTCGCTCAATTCGAAAATGCACGTGACTTTTTGATTTTCTGACAAATCTCCAAATTCCGCTAAAATTGAGAAAAAATTATTGCGAGGGTTTTCAGAAATCGGGTGTCATTCGAGTTGAATGAAATAGTACAGTATTTGCATATCTTATCACGGCCTAATCCACTAGAATTCTCTATTTCCGGTCACTAGCCCGCGCTTCTCCTTGTGACAATCCGAGTCTCAATTAATGGAACTCAATGTGAATAATCCAAAACCACGCGCAAAGCGTCGGAATTACGACGTCCAGCCACTACCCGTCATTCCAGGCATGCCCGAAAATGCGGCTCAATACCGTTCGTCTCCTTCAGAACTGAGACAAACACTACTGCTCCTCAGCACGTCTTCGTCTCCCAATGATCCGAATTCTCCCTTCCCTTTCCCTTCCCCTTCTCCTGTCATGTCCCCCCTCTCCCCACTGGTGCGAAAGATTCGGATCCTCTACACGGAGGTAACATGGCTGGTGGGGAGGAAGAGAGTGACGAATCACGACCAGGTCAGGACGTCCGGGTTCAGCCAGATTCCGCAACCATGCGTCGGGTTTTCTGAACAGCACATCAATGTGTCGGATATTCTCAGAATTGTGTTGCTCTTTCTGAGTGTGTCAGATATTCTTAGCATTGTGTCGCTGCTTCTGACATGTGTCGGATTTGAAAGATGTGTCGCTGTGTCGGCTGTCCTATATCCTCTAGTTGCATCTCACTCCTGACAACGAGGAATGGTGGAGGGTATGTTGACCCTGGAAGTATTGGGCATGATTATCTCACAAACAACCACAGACCATTACCGGCGTGTTTTAATGGTTGGCGAAGAGGACGCTAGGGATCCCCACCGTCCCCGTACATTGCCGTAATACGGTACGGTTATACGGGTGCCGTAACCGTTACGGAGCTCCATCTTGAGACGAGTTGTATGTTTACGGGTTTGGCCGTACCGTACACCGTATTGACCGTAAAATACGGCCCGTATACGGTCTCTTACGGCCGTAATTCTACCAAATATGGTTCGATTTTGGAGTTCGCTGAATCAGCCGGAACCCGAAATCGATGATGACGCGTCCTCGGCCGCAGGGTCCCACGTGAATCTCGAGTCTTTTCCCCGACATCCCGGACCAGAGTAATTCATGGCGGCGCGACGGCGCGTCAAGACTCGAAGTTCTGTTGTGGCCAAATGTCTATTCCTGGTACTTTTTCGCACTTCTTCGCATGTGAATCGCGCTAATGATTCGATCCAGGCTCTGCCGTCGCCGTGGAGCGCGTGTTCTCTGGTGGAAGAGACACTATATCCCTTCGGCGCGCGCGCTTGAAGCCGGACACCATTCGGACGTTGATGTTGCTGAAGCATCACCTTCGTCTGAAGCGTAAGAGGCTTGAGGACCATCTCAACATCGAGAAAAAACTATAGATACACTCTGAATAGCTTTAATTTAATTTTTACCCTCATTTTACGGCTGTATTGTAGCCGTATACGGTCGTAAATGCCCGTAAAGTGTGGCGTAACGTACGGCTGGGATCTGAGACCAACCTTTACGGTTACGGGTACGGGATCAGCCGTACCCGTAAACCACCGTAATCTTTACGGGCGTAACCGGAACGGTACGGTGGGGATCTCTAGAGGACGCCGACTGTAGTCGATGCAAGCATGTGACATTACATACTTTTGTCGATACAGTCGCCTCTTTCTCTCTTAACTCATAGCCCTCGGCCATGCGAAAAAGTATGGGTTAATGCAGAGTTATGGGTTTTCCAATGCACATTCATTCCTGCGGGCAAAACATTGACCAAAACAACATTTCCGCCATATTTCAGCCGCCGTTAGCCAAATCCCGCACCACAATGAACCACGAACTTGCATTGCGGGATTTAGGAGGATCCCGTGCACAGTCACCGGTCTTCAAAAGACCACATCCAGCAAGTCAGTTACGTTGCAGGTGAATGAGGGTATCTGCTCTAAGGAACTTTCGAGTAATTTCGGTATTGGCTTTGGGTTTGTATGATGGAATATATCCAATGGTCGTCAAATGCGTAACACTGACTTCCATCTTTTGACCCAGTTCAACGCGGAACTTTGCAAACGGTGTACCAGAAGAAAGAATCAGTTCTCGGCTCGCATTTTTGAATGGGACCTCGTAGACAGAGTTCCGGAACTACAATCAAGAAATCGGTTTTAAAAAAACCAAATACATGGAACGACTATGTATGACTATCTGAGTTGAAATGCGCTATCGAAGCACCACCACGAAAGTATCGAAGGCACCACCGCGAAACGAAATTAACGAACCAAATTGAACAAAATGGGATGCAGAAAATGAGAAGTTAATTGATTCTCTTCGGCCAAGTCAGACCCTTCCATGCATCACCCCAGCGAACACGCGTGTTATCGGGCTGATTTGGATAAGCCGCTTTGAGGACATTATCGAAATCGGTTGAGCGAACAGGCGGCCCCAGAATCTGCTCGCGGCAGAAGGGGCATTGGAATGAGGTCTCGAGACTAATGCGAATGCACACGAAGCAGAAGGTGTGGCAGCAAGTAGTTCTGTTGAACCCGTCAATTTTTTTAAGCTAATAATGCAGAATAATGCAGAACAACACGCACACAACCGGGTGTGATTTCAAACCCCAACAGATTGCGCACTTGAATGAATCGTCTGCGCAGGATCTGTCACCAGATATCGTAACACCATTAACCATGAGGTCCGCTGCACGCAAGGGTCTGGAACGTTGAATCCGAGCGCCAGACGTGAAGCCAGACGTGAATATGGGGATAGCCGGGTACCTCGAGACTGCGGAGGCAGTCGAGGAGGCGATGGAAGAATTGGACGAGGGAGCAACCGCAGCACTCACTAGAAAAATACAAATAATTGGGCTCTCAGTTATCGTGGTTGAGCATAGAATCGCAGAACTGACTCACCGACTTCATCATCATCTGAAATAATGTAAGGGTCGTCGTCCTTGAGCCCTGGCCCAGTCATGGATACTTGAACGAGCAAGGGTTCCCCTGTGTTGGGATCCCGGTCGGCTCCAACACGGAGATCATACCGCCATCCAATGGGAGGCTCTACACACCGACGACGACGTCTGACCTGCGGTTTGACCCTCTGGCCGGCAACTTTCTTTTTTTTTTGCGGGTTTGTTACTTGTCTTGCGCATCTGGTTTGGTGTCAGCACCGTACAGGAAAGAGCAGGATGCATAAATTATGTCCTCCAACGTTGCGACGTGAGTGGGGGACAAAAGAGAGGGCACATAATATTAGGACCGGTCCATCGGACCGTCGGACCGTCGGATCGTCTATGGTGCATCTGATCCGAACGGTGTCCCGAACCGAGACACCTAATCGGCATTGATAGTATTGCGAAGAAGTCCTCGAGGTTAGTACATTGCACTCTTCGTCCTCCTCTCCATCTTCAGCATGCCCGAGATTTTAGAGGCGGGATATTTCTTCCCTTACTACATCGGGCTCTTCATCGCTATGGCTCTTGTGGTGTATGGATCTAACGCTTTGCTGGTGGTCGGTCTCTGGTGTGATCTGTCTGAAGCGGAATTTGCCGCCTCCACTACGAGGGAATTAGCCCTTCTAGAGCACGCGAGGTCCCTTAAAAAAACAGACATCAACAGAGGTCATCTAGCACGCTGGGCAAATGATTTACAGGACTACGCGGATGCCATCCCGGATACTCACGGACTTATGATACATGCTGTAAGTTTTTGAACAGTTTAATTTCTTTAATTCCGGTTTTTTTGAGCCAATCCAAGGCCTGGCAAGGTCTTCCCCTCTTTGTCCGGAGACAGGTCTCCGCAAACCATGCATCATGGGAGTCATTCTGCGAAGAGTTGAAATCCATTGAACTTGGATGCGAAAAACAGCCATCCCAACGTATGGTTTTAAACTGGATGGTCGGTTCCATACTGAGGCATGGGGTTTAAAATGGCATTGTGAGGCGGTTCAGAATAGGTTCCTTGTCCCTCTGAGGACAGCCGAAATACATTTTTTGCCCTTTCTCGTGGGGCATTGAAATCTGGAATGCAGGGTGTCTATATTGAACCGCTGAAATAAAAGGTCGTTATCCAAGATGCGTTCTCGCTGGGTTTGAAAAAAAAAACTAACCCAGAAGAAGTCGAGCACGAGGCCGAACGATGTGTCGTTGACACCAGAATCGGTTGAAACGCCGCGTACACTATTCCAGCTCTAGGAGTAATAGAGAGTTTGCAGCAGCCACCAGAAGCCACCCGGTGGCTGATGGGGCATGCGGTAACCAGTGGCTGTGGCTGATCTGGTGGCTGGCATGCTGCTGCCGCATGTACCTTCTTTCACCGGTTCACCATACAGAGAGCCATTCTTGAGTCCAGAATGCGCTTAACAACACTCCTCAAACTCATTGTGAAGGAATGGGAGGAAATGTTCTAGTTTCAAACAGCACTGTCTTGTTTCACTGTCCTCGCACACATGTAGTGCAGAGGGATGCTAGTTACTGTGTTAAAGAAACAAAGGTGGAGTTGTGTGACATCATACATTCAGTCACCACAACAGCCACAGCCACTGGTTACCGCATGCCCCATCAACCACCGGGTGGCTTCCGGTGGCTGCCACAAACTCTCTAATGTATGGTTCGATGGCACAGATTGGAATAACAAATGAGAGACCTTCATAGGCCTCGACCGCACTCTCGGGGCGGGGACAAGGGAACGCCCGCTCTCAGTCGTCCCTAAACTGGATACACCGCGTCAGCTGCGGCAGATTCCGTACGTGCCGGAAACAATCTCACACCTGTGTCCAAGTGGCTTGAATGTTCTGGGAGCGGTGCGCTTCGTCCTTTTCTCAATGGACTTCCGCTGATACGTAGTGTCTTAGTTGTGGCGCGAGGCATGCGCACCGCCGTATAACTGTCTCTGCACTATTTGCAAACGGGCGGTCGCAACCGCGGGGCCCAAAACGCAGTCGGCGCCTGTGATTTCATCTTTTGTCAATGTCGTTGAAATCGCCACTGAGGAGACGGGGGAGCCATTGATGGAAATCCTGCCTGTGGAGGATGAACCAGGTGATTTTGGACCTGAAAACGTCGTGTCACTAGTTGACGACGGGACGGATATGGGAAATTCACTTATTGTGAAGCGTTGTCTGGAGGAAGACGACATTGCGGACCATTCTTCGAAGCGTCTGCGTCAAGCTTAAGTAATTTGACAACTTCCCATTCTAAAGGGCCAACAAGACGCTAATTTGTAGACTACATTGATTACACTGCTTGTTGAGTCACTAGCCACGCGTTTTTATCTGAAATTTTAACCACGCAAGGTCCTGAAAAAATCGAGTTTTCATCATTCTCACTACATAGGGATTTTCCGAATTTCCGTCAATTTTTATCTGAATTGAAAATTTCGGCGAACAGGCATTTTTGGTGTATTTTCAGGGTCCTTAGACAAGTTGGTCGAATTTGAAATCACGTAACAAAGCTCTAACGTAACAAAGATCTCTCCAATAATGTTGCCGCCGACTCCGACCGAGTCGGGCAGGGTCGACTCCCGAGTGGACAATTACAGCTAATGTCGGAACCGAAGGCGCGAACAATTTTTTTTTTTTGTTTTGGGATGTTTTCAGAGAATTGTGAATATGTCAACCAGTTCGGCGCCGATTTGGATGAAATATGGCTAGATCTGTCAGGCTAATTCGTGCGCAATTAGTGACAGAGAGGAATTTGTGAAAATATTATGTATTAGGTAATTTGTGTTTTCAGGCTGTTTTCGCCCCGAATCCCGTCTAGCATGCCCACAACATGTCTCGGACCAAATCAAAGGTTTTTTTCACCTGGGCACACTCATATCTGTAAACATCATAGTCCTTTAGTACTGCGTCGGATGTATAACATATTCAAGAACCAGGCAGTACTCACAGTGCTACAGCGTTCCGGCTTAAAACCGAGATTTTTGGGAAGAAATCTCATTATGTAATTGGATCAAAAATAACCTGCCTTTATGTGCCACTCTGATGTTCAGCTGCCGGTCTTGATTTACACAGCCCACGGTATGCTAAATGAGCGCTCCAATCATTCCGTACCAATGCCGCTTTGCGCCGTTCACGGCAGCTTGCCGTCACCACCTGACAGCAATCTGACAGGCACTGCCCTGGCGCACATCATGTGCAATAAGATCACGTGTTTGAAAATGTGTAATAAAGTCACGCATTTGAAAATGTGCAATAAGGTCCCATGTTTGAAAATGTGCAATAAGATTACGCATTTGAAAATGTGCAATAAAATCACGCGTTTGAAAATGTAAGGCATTACAATACAGTCAGTCCCACGGTTGAAAATGCGCACTCATAAAGTCGGGAAAAAAAAAAGCACTGATCGGACACTAGAGAGGTCAATAATCCCTCCAGACAGACTTTTTTTGGCTGAAAATGATGGGCATAATCAGGGCTAGCCATTGGCGATGCGCATGCCCCAGAAAATGGCTCTGGAGTGGTGCTGGAGGTGAAAATGTAAAGGAAGGCAAGGCGGTCATGTGTTTGAAAATATGCAGTAAGGTCAAGCGTTTGAAAATGTGCAATAAAGTCATGCGTTCGAAAATGTGCAATCAGATCATGCGTTTGAAAATGTGCAATAAAGTCACGTGTTTGGCCATTGCAAAACAGTCCCGCAGTTGAAAATGCATTTGAAAATGTGCAATAATAAAGTCGGGAAAAAGCAAAGCACTGATCGGACGCTAGAGAGGTCAATAATGCCTCCAGGTAGATTCTGTGCACCAGACTGGTGGAACAGTCTACATATACAAAGATTACAACCCATGGACTCCAGCGCTCACCAGGCTCCTTCTAGTTTCCCAAAGTCAGTCTCAAAAACAAAAAAAATTAAAGATAGTCAAAAATTTTATATGTATTGAGTCTGATCGCACTTTTGGAGTAAAAGTGCCCTTTACATTTTAAAACACTTTCACCTCCAGCACGACTCCAGAGCCATTTTCGGAGGCACATGCACCGCCAGCAGAGCCATCACGGTCATTTTCAGCCAAAAAGAGTCTGCTGGGAGGCACTATTGACATCTCTGGCCAATCAGTGCTTTACATTCTCGCACCACCAGCGGATAGCCCTGGCCATCCCGGTCATTTTCAGCTAAAGAGAGTCTGCTGGGAGGCACTATTGACCTCTCTAGCATCCTAACTTGCTTCTTTATATTTCCTTTATTGCCTTACATTTTCAAATGCGTGACTGTATTGCAATGCCTTACATTTTAAAACACTTTCAACTCCAGCACGACTCCAGCCCTTCTCTGAGGCGTGTGCATTGCCAATGGCTAGCCCTGGTTATTCCCGTCAGTTTCAGCAGAAAAAAGTCTGCCTAGAGGCATTATTGGCCTCTCTAACGTCCAATCAGTGTTTCACATTTTCAAACGCGTGACTATATTTCAATGCCTTACATTTTCAAATGCGTGACCATATTGCCCTCCTTTACATTTTCAAATGCGTGACTTTATTGCACATTTCAAACGCGTGATCTTATTGCACATTTTTAAAAGTGTTCTGCTTGGTGATCTGAACCGCGGTTTTTGCGAGCGAAGCGAGCAATCTACCCTAAACACGTGACTGGCTGGGGGCCGGAATATGCAACAAACAAGGACATCGTGTTGTGTATGGGGCTGACAGATGAGAAAAAGAAAGCACCTCAAAAATGTTCAATTCTGTTTGGATTGGGATGAGAGTTCGCTCAATCGATGGGGATTTTCAGGGTGGTTTGAATGATACCAATTTCATGGCCCACAGGGCAGGAAAATTGTGTCTTCATTTTTGAGGCGGACAATGGTGGCTGTGTTTGCTGAGCGAGCACCCCGCGCTTCAGCAGATACATGTCTAATTGTCCAGTCAAGTTGGATCGCGCAGAGCTCGATGTTTAGCAGAAACAGCCTCGAAGAGGCTCGGAAATCTATTGGACATGGACGTGAGGTGCCGAAGTGGGGAGTACAAATGGTACGGTAACGAGGTAGTTATGTAATAGGTGCGGGTATATGTAATATGGGTGGGAGATGCAATAAAACAGGAGATCAAACTGGCGAGACAGTGAGAAAGAGTCCGTTTAAGTAGAAAGACTGAATGAGATGTACCTGGCGAGACGGAGTGAGAAGCTGGTGAGCTACCTCTGTCCCGCCAGGCTTAAGAACAGTCTGCGAGAGGGACCAAGCGTTGCGCTTGGGCCAGTGCTTTGACCTTATTTCTGACCACCGGTAAGACAATACTGCTTCCGACCCGAGGGGTGGGTATTGTCCTGCATTCCGCTTGCGACCTGGTAAGGCGGGAATGCTCGGGTAAGTAGTGCCAGTAAGACAATACCGCTTCCGACCCGAGGGGTGGGTATTGTCCCACATTCCGCTTGTGGCCTGGTAAGGCAGGAGTGCTTGGGTAAGTAGTGCCAGTAAGACAATACCGCTTCTGACCCGAGGGGTGGGTATTGTCCCGCATTCCGTTTGCGACCAATTAAACTTGAGTAAACATTATTTTAAACCCGATAATTTTTACGGGGCCAATCAAAGGGGTGTCCGAGGACCCCGGAAAATACCCTTGGAGGTTAGGTTCCATGTCGGACAAAAAATGGGTGTTGTGGGGCTCAAACCTACTGTAGGTCCCGGTCGGACAAAAAATGGCACTTGAGCGCCGGAATGCCATGTCCAGTGTCGGACAAAAATCGTGGGAGGGGCAAGGTTTGGAGGATTCTTTTGGCGGGGAAACATACCTGATTGGTGTGCTTCGAGCTGAAATGAGCCTTCAGCTCCCAAAATCACCTGAAACATTTTCACCACATTTTCACCTCCAGCGCAACTCCAGAGCCATTGTCTGAGGCGCACGCACTGCCAATGGCTAGCCCTGAGTATGCCTGTCACTTTCAGCCAAAAAAAATCTGTCTGGAGGCATTACTGACCTCTCTAACGTCCGATCAGTGCTTTGTTTTTTCCCAACTTTATTATTGCACATTTTCAAGTATTGCAATGCCTTACATTTTCAAATGCGTGACTTTATTGCACTTTTTCAAACGCGTGACCATATTGCCCTCCTTTACATTTTCACCTCCAGAGCCATTTTCTGAGGCCCACACACCGCCAATGGCTAGCCCTGGTTATTCCCGCCATTCTGCCCGAGAACCTTCGAGCCTCATTTTCTCCTTTCAGGCAGAGCAGAGGTATCCTTGAGGGCAAACAGGCGGAAAGTGTGCAGTTTCATCCCACATACCATTCGCGTTTGTATCGGCCATCACTCGGCAGTCAGGGATATCAGCCAGTCAAAGCGTGTTGCTTGCCTATTGAGAGCATTAGGAACTTACCATTGGAGCAGTATCAAGTCCAACGAAAGCTTGGGATGACCTAGGATGGGCTAGGATTCATAATGAACTGTCATGACCATCAATGATTGATGATGAAACAAAGTCAAACCTATACAAACCTGTACTTTTTCTGACACCAGCCACCAAACATTATTGACCTCTCTAGCGTCTGATCAGTGCTTTGTTTTTTTCCTGACTTTATTATTGCACATTTTCAAATGCGTGACTTTATTGCACATTTTCAAACACGTGATCTTATTGCACATTTTCAAACACATATCCCTATTGCACATTTTCCAACGCGTGCTACATGATAGTGGTCTCTGCGCGTAAATGACAAAATCAGCGTTGATATACAGAGAACAGAGAATGGGGATCGGAGACGGTGTTTGAGTTGGAACGGAAAGAACGTTGGAGTTCGCGCGCGGTTTCCGCCAGAAATGAAATATGCGTGTGTGTAGTGTGGGTCGGCGTGGTAGACAGAGAACTAGGATTGGAGGAAATTGCCCCAGAAAGAATGGCCAACGCAGATGCTGTGAGGCTGCTTGAACGTGGCCCATGGGACATGTAATCCTACAGAAACGCACTGCGGAGCCAAACTGGTTCTGCCTGCGGAGAAGACTCTTGAGGAGCACAAATAATCTAGGAATACAAGAGGGCTGCACTGTAGTGAATCCTTTGATTTCAAGGATCTCGCTCGGGGTATTGAATGGTGGGTCAGGGATCGGACCGAGAAAGAAAAAAAACCAACAGGCAGGGAATTCCCGGGAGAATGATGTCCACTGCGCGTTGTGGTGCACCCAGGTCCCAGTTATGATGGGCTTTCAGTGCGGAAGATGAAGTTCTTCGCTAAGAGTACCCTCATATTTATTTACGATCGAGGGTCGGTCGGTTAGGCAAGAGCCAAGTCAGTTCAGATTACGCAATGAGGAAGATGAAGTTCTTCGCTAAGAGTACCCACACATTTATTTACGATCGAGGGTCGGTCGGTTAGGCAAGAGCCAAGTCAGTTCAGATTACGCAATGAGTTAGATATGAAGTTTCTTGTAGAGGCTCACGGTGGGCTTACGGAGTGCATTGGCCGGTCAAGCTCTCAAATAGTTCCAGGGAATTCCTGGGGAAATTAAATCGGCTCAGGTTGGTCCAGGATGTATCCCATGTGTTCATGCACTGCATGCAGCAAGATTACTAGAGATTATCGCCGGGTGGAAAAAGACGGCGTTGGAATAATGTACTTTGAGAGGACGAAGAATGCGTACATGAACAATCTCATGAAATGGAGATCCGGCACTGGTGAGGTCCAAACGGTGACTCGAAGGCAGCGACTGTTGCGATTCAGCGTTTGACAGAGAAAGGTGTGCAGACACGCTGCAGAAATGATCCATACATCAAGAGAATCAGCCGAGTTTGAGATGGGTTAGTTCTAGGTATATGAGCCGGCGACGAGAACATGCACAGAACGGACCCCACAACAGACAGTCGCGCAGGACCTACACGATCAAGCGATGGTATTTTGTGAAGAGCAACCAACAACATTGTGCGTGTTTGAAATGGATGAAACACTACAGACCGTTGCATTGGAAGGGAGTTGAGTTGTGAGGAGATACGAGAATGAAATGGAATGACGAGAACGGCGAGGATAGACGGCGTGTAATGCTAGTGGTTTCAGGCAGACATTGATGGGTGGCGTCTCCGAGGCCCCAGAGAGTTAAACTGACCGGGACGTTCCCAAATCCAACAGTTTCTGTCCGGATGGAGTCCATATTTGACGCGCACACATTCGCCGTTGTGGTGGGTATCAAGAAGGAGCTGTACCGCAGCACAGTCAATGGAACCCGATTGCTTGAAGGGAGGTTGCACCGCGCGTGTCGAATAGCCAGATGCGTTCAGGAGATTGAGGTGGAGCGAGGGGCGGGGAGAAATCGCGGAAGATATGGGATGAGTCAATTTGTGGTGGGATTGGTATACTGTAGTAACCAGAAAATTTACAGACCTTGGATCGGGCTGCCACGGTGAATGACGGGCTTGGTCAGGACATCAGAAGGGATCGGTTTAGGGTGGCCGGCGTTCGGGTCAAGGGATCTGCCTGGCCGGCAGGGAAAATGTCGCGGATGTCCCAAAATGTCATTCAGTGTCGCACCTGGGGACATCTAAATGGCAGCGTAAGATATAATAGACATGAAATACAATTACTTGATGTACAAAAACTCTGAGGCGAATAGTTTTAGCACGGACATTGATGGGATTCAGTGGCAGGGAAAAGGTAACAGAAATATGACAGATAGCATCGTATATTTGCGTTACATGCGTGGGAGGACTTGCGAAGACCTCCAAGAATCAGAACGGGGGATGACATGGACGAGAATGGAAGTGATGAGAGAAGATTGCTGGCGCGCAGATGTGGTGAGTCGAAGCAGAAGTTGAAGGGCGGCGGCTCTGAATGCCCAGAGAGCCAAAGGAACGGGACCGCCCCAAATGGGACAGCATGGTCGTCCCTGGCTGTCACAGGCCGGTGGAGGAGGGAGAGGATTTATGGAAGAGATCTTCCGTGTTGTGAGGGAATTGAAAAACTCGCGGAAGAGAATTGAGGACTTCAGGAGAAGATGTGGACGGATAGAATACACACCTGAGACTTAAGGTATCCCCCCTTGTGCAGCGTTGCTTCGGCAATAATCTCCGGGCGTGTCCATCCGCGGACAAATCGACACACGTTAAAGGAAGGTCGCACCCCAAACGGCGCTTGGCGCAGTGCAACGCAAATTAGCGGGCGAAATGACGATGAGGACAGGAATGAGTGGATCAGATGGAGGCAGAGAGAAGGAGTAGGTCAATTTAGGGTGGGATTGGCTTAACGGATAGAAATGCACGCACCAGATGTCGTGCAGCAAAAGACACATCGCATCCTGGTCTCACCGATGAATCCACACGAGTGCGACGGTGGGAAAGCCGTCATGAAGGGATTGAAGGGATCTTGGGTGAGATTGGAATGAGGACGATCGGCGGAGTCCGCTGTAGCAGGGCGGGAGAGCGAGTGCAGCGCGATGGAGCAAGGACTGCATGGCTGCAGCAGTATGTACAGGGTGTAGTCTCGTTGAGTACGACTGGATGTCGCAGATGGCCCACGGTCTATCGCACCTAGAGTAAATCGCGAGAAATTTTTTTGAGGCCCCTAGTGTAGCACCGTCATTCTATATTGTTGACGCAGAGGGCCAGGAAAAATCTGAGCGGTTCACGGGTGTGTTCAATGGCTGGGGAGGCGCCTGCGGCGCTCCAAGAGCACAAATTTGGCTTGCGACGGAAAAAAATTGGTATTCACTGCGTTCCGGGGCCACGTCTGCATAGCGATGCGGACATATGCGGATCAGGTGCGGATCAGTGTGGATCGTGGGATACACAGTGTGCCGACATTAGATCGGCCGAATTGGTCCGACATTCGTAGACTAGGTGTAGAACGTGCGTCTGCAGCGGGTTGTCGACCCCGGTCCGCACAGTGGGAACACTCAGGCGGGGCTGCGCCACCGGCCTCCTTCTCTGCGGCTACCGCCTTCCTGGACATGTCCAAGACATATCTATGACATACATAACCAAAGTTTTGAAAGCCGGTGATGTGGGTTCCATATTTGGCCATGTTTCAGGTTCTTGGAGCCGGCGAAATCCGTCACTTCACACAAAATCCCTCGGAAAATGCTACAACACCCATTACATACATTGGCTCTTTCATGACATTATTATTTTTGTTCAAAGTTGCATCAGTTGTGGGCATTTCGGAGTTACTTCCAGATTTATCAAAGTCCTGTGTCATGCCAAAATCACCTGTCAAACCAGCCCCAGATCCTCGTCGGTCAGCAAGGTGTTTAGAGGACGAATGGGTGCCCACGGGACGCCGAGAAATATATGGAGGAGATCGACATAGTGTGTGGACGCACGAATCTGCAGAAATGTGCGGACGGGGGTCGTACACTGCATGTGCAGACGACCCCCCGGAACGCAGTGATTTTGAGCATATGTTGCTCCGACTTAGAATAAAACAGGGGGGAATTTCGTAGAGTATATCAACGAAAATTTTTGCAAAAAAGCGGAGCGCCTTACATGGTAGTTTCCGGGGGCCTGGCCAACCCACGGCTTTTCTTATATAGATATTGGCGCGACTACATATGATATCTTGACCAAAGTCCAGTGTTTGATTCAGCAGCGACTCGAACTGAGATCAATTTTCGCAAAACAATTCGAGGCTACACTAAGGATGCCCCTGGACAAACCGGCTCCTCAGAAAAGTGGCCCAGCGGGCGTTCATCAATTCATCGCACTCTGTTGAATTTGGTCATCCTGCAGACCGTTTAATCCAGCCATCGCTCGGACTGAGATCAATTTCCGCAAAACGATTTGAGGCTACGCTGAGGATGCCTCTGGACGAACTGGCTACCTCAGAAAAGTGGCTCAGCTGGCCATTCATCAATTCACCGCACTGTGGCCAATTTCATCATCCTGGAGACCGTTTAATTTAGCCGTCGCTCGAACTCAGATCAATTTCCGTGAAAAAAAATGAGGCTACTCTGGGGATGCCCCTGGACAGATTGGCTGCCTCAGAAAAGTGGCCCAGCCGGCCGTTCATTAATTCACCGCACTGGAGCCAATTTCGTCATCCTGCAGACCGTATCATTCAGCCATCGCTCGAACCGAGATCAATTTCCGTAAAACAATTTGAGGCTACTCTTATGATGCCCCTGGACAAACTGGCTGCCTCAGAAAAGTAGCCCAGGCGGCTGTTCATCAATTCATCGCACTGGAGCCAATTTCGTCATCCTGCAGACCATTTCATTCAGCCGTCGCTCGAACAGAGATCAATTTCCATAAAAAGAATTGAGGCTACTCTGGGGATGCACCTGGACAGATTACAGACTTTCCATGGTCCTTGCATGAGCTTTTCAATGTTGACCTTTCACTGTCAAAATTCAGGTTCCACGGCCTGGCCAGAGTATCTAGAAGATGTAAATGAAGGCGTAGATGCCTAAACGACGAAAATAATTGGAAGAATGCGCCACCTTTTGCATGTTTGGGCCACATCGGTGCAGGCCGGATTTTCAGACATAATTGGTCCTTGCATTTTTGTGCAAAACTCGGTGATACGACTTCAAGGCATGGAAACTTCGATGGTTTGGAATATTTTAGTGAAGAGTTGGACTTTCTATCAACTGATTTTTTTCTTCAAGTCCCAACTTTCCTCACATTTCCTCCTCTGACTCGAGATCCGACTCAAGATCTGAAAGATCTGAACCTTCCGCCGAAAATCCCCAGATTCATCAGAAAAAATGCTCTCCTCATCTCGACATCACACCCCCTCATCATATGAACCCTCCACACCACTCATCTCATCGCCATCTTCACGGATCCGGTCCGGTGTCGGTCCCCGCTTCGGACATCACGTGAGCGCGAGGTTTCTCGTTGCTCGTTCGACACCGTGCAGTCAGTGGTTCAACTCAAACTTTTTGTGTCATATCCATAGCATCCTAACGAACATCTGAGTGAAATTAGACAGTCAAATTTCCCCCATTTCTCGAGGCACAGTTGCTCACAACACAATTCCCCGCCAGTCTGCATACTTTCGGCAATCCCAAGGGAAGATCGCACCGCAGAAAAATTATAGGAGGCTAGATTAGAGTCTATTGAAGAGGTTTACAAAAAAATACCTGCACAAATATGGACTCCTGGCTCAGAAAAAAAGTGTTCTGCAAGGACCATGGAAAATGCAAGGACCGTGGAAAGACTGTAGCTGCCTCTGGAGCGACACCTGCATCCAGACCTCTATGCCCGCCTCGTTGCGGAGTCGCTCCACACCTTGGACCTCAATTGCGCTATCGTTTCCGTGTCGGACACTGCAAAACACATGGAAGCACTTCTCACGGCCATTTTCCTCCCTGAAAAGTACTTTTTTTACTTGCCTGCCTATCTAGCTAACCATGGAACCTAGGTTTTTCCTTCCTGATCCAACGAAACTGGACAAAATCCTGCTTCTCCTCGACGTTAGCACGAAGTATGGAGTTATGCACCTTCGCACCCGATGCATAGGCATCTTAGAAGACATGTGTCCCCTGACCCTAGATGCCTGGGATACCCGTCGAGCTCGTGAGCTCTCGGAGAATTGGCATGTAGACGCAGAGGACACCTTATCCGATCTCCAGGATTGCATAACAATCCTCACAAAGTTGGAACTGAGCTGGCTCCTGCCGGCGGTCGCTTTAGTTCTCATCGGCCTCGACGACGGGGACCACCCACCCATCATCCCTTTTTCCACCGCGTCGCTGTCGTACTTTTTTTCCGAGCCCCAAATGAGCCACCTCACAGACGGCGCTATGAACGTCTTCCAGTGGAGCTCATATATCGTGGGTGGGATGCACTATTTGAACTTCTCGTTATGAGGCGGTGCAGTGAGCACTGTATTCCATCTGGTCCGAATTAATTGCAACGGCAATTCCCCGCACAGAATCGGAAACGTGACTTAGTATGGAGATCTAACTTCTAGCCTGATTGGGAGGTGATAGCCAGCACGATTCTAAGCAAAACTGTCTCTTCAGATTTCCCGTTGCCGCCCTCGTCATTGATGTGGCTTTGAAGCTCTTCATTCTAAAGGGAGGAGGTGCTGCGAGAGGCTTACATATTCCATCTGTTACATGTAATGAGTCTATCAGCTTTTATTTACAACGGGTTTGCTCGTTCAAAACGATCTCAAAAATGATTTGATCTAAAACTGACCTCCACATGTCCGACGCGCTAAAAGCGGCAATGAAAAGCACTCCCAAAGGCTTTCATCTTGCTATGGACCTAATGCTCGACAAGATTCACCTTCAACTCCAGGAATTGACTGAATATTAACTACGTCTTTTTGATCCGTGCGTGAACTTCTAACTTGACCTCCTGCTTTACTTATCGATCGGTTCGTAGCAACACTAGCCATCTTGATATTATTATTTGTTCAATGTTATGACTAACTCAACCCCATCAGCTACGCGTAGTTCAAGCTTTGACTGTGGTGTCGTGCTTGACCTTTCAAAATCAATTACCTCACCCGCGACTACAGCCCCGACATTTCAATCCAATTATCGGGATTCCGGTGAGCGGCTGTCTTTTTCGTATTTTTGTCTCTGAATTTAACTACGGCATCCCTGTTCAGTCGTCTGCGTGCGACGTTTCCGATCAATTTCTCCTTCAACATGTCAGTGGTCATCTCAAACCTCATCAATCGCGTTGCCATGAATTCCCGACGCGTTGCTGCCGCCCTCAATCTTGCGAGCAGCTGGTAAACAAGTATGTTCCTATGCCTTTCTAGGTTCTGTTTGAAATCGGGTCTAGGCCGTGAGTACTACTCGAGTTTCACGGATGAACATACTCGCTCGTCACGGTTATACATCCAGCGCACAAAGAATGAACCTTCGATTCGTACACCAAGTGACCAAAATGATTGACCGATCGGTTTTGATCATATCTCGATATTGAGACCATAGTTTGGGGTGAACTAAAGTGCAGGACTGATGAGAAGGACCCTCCCGACCGTTCTGCACTATTGATTGGATCACAATATATTGATGCACTATCATTCGGGCGAAATATGGAAAAGACTGGAAAATCGATTTTTTAAAACTTGGGCTATGATTTTTCTGGGTACAAACTGAAACGGCCAGATTGTGGTTCAGGATGTCCTATGTTATCCTACACTTCAAGTTGTGCAAAGTATGCAGCCAATAACGAGATACGGAGCCCGCAAAACCGTCAAAAAACCGGCAAATTGAGTGAAAACTTTGAGGGCGGTCTGCTCAAATGTTGGATGTTATTGAATTCGATGAACTGGAGTCAAAGAAAGCTGACGTTGGGATGGGACTGGGGAGACTTGTATGTAGTCCCCAGAGGTGAACAACACAGAGTCAGCTGCTGAGCAGGCTTGAGCTCTTTACCCCACACACCTGCCGATATTGCATTGCCTTATGATTATCAGGGCCATCGTCTCAGTGCCGAGGGTATCTAAAGAGTTTGTATAAAACCGATCTGCCAAAAAGCCATTCGGTCGAAAGTTCTTTAAGGTGTCGGGCTCGGCGGGGCAAAGCAAACATTTGACCGATTCAAGGTTTTTTATACACCCAAGATTTTGATTGCTGTCCTGTGCTCCCCGCGAGCAAGGGTTTGAATAGACGCGACACTGTCAAAATTAGTTACAGTCCTGTGGATCCCACGAGCAATAAACCGGGCCGGAATGCTCCAGATGATCTCGGAATGTGACCCCAGCCGCATAGCATTAACTGCAGCACACAATGAGTGAAATCGGAGTACACCTCCTCGCACCTCAGAAACAATACTACGGCCCTTGGAGCGGCCATTCCACACACAACTCCCTCCCCATTCATTATGTTTGGTAAGCTCCGCTCCCAGCCGCGCCGTAGGCGTATCAGCGGAGGCAAGAAACACAACGAGCTTTGTTTAATCAATTCATGTACTCAGCATCCGCCACAGTAAATTGAATCGGGTAACTAAATTGCCTATCGTAAGACGCCATGAACTAGAACATATGTTGAAGTGTGCCCTACCAAAAATCTAGGTCCTTTGGGGCATTATTACCAGCATCACAGCTGTCCTGCTGGAAACCAGGATTCTTTTGTGGAAAACTTCACAAGGCACCAAAAAAACAAAACCAAAGATACTGGCGACTGCGGATTTTCAGTGCGAATCCAACGCGCCATATCCCGAGGCAATCGGAGAAGAGCTGCGCCTTGGGCAGCTGTCCCAAGCAAAGGTCCCAAAACAGAAAAAAGTCGTCCGCGCCCGAAGTTCCGCAAGAGCGTTTGCTATGAGGGTAAAATATGCGTTGGATTTTCTCCGGCGGTGTAGGACTTGCCGCCCAATGCCCAAAGTCACTTGGTCCTTCTGTATCGTCCTCTGAGAAATCAGAGGACTGTAATTTGAGTTCCGTGTGCCAGATGCACTGAAAATCTCGCTCGTGGGGAGCCCAGGACTCTTAACCAAAGAGTTCTATCTTGCAATATCCGGGGCGAAGCACGGGCACACTGCTGGTTCTAATTGATATCCCTACACACTGTCCCATCGAAGCATTCCCGCGATGTATTGGTGCCCGTTGAAGTGTCTGTCGCCCTCCTAATGGCCTTAATCCAAGTTGCCAATCGAAGGACCAAACCAGGTTCGTGGGGTTTTATTTTGGAATTGCTGATTTGCACAGGGGTACTTTTGTAGGCAGTGGACAAAAAGGTGGTTTCGCAGGCTACGTGAGTTTCCTTGGGGTGGTGAACTTATCAATATTGGACATGTGTGTTGATTTTTCATGGTTGTAGGTGGTGTGTTTTTCGCATGCCAGTGGAGATAGTGTGATCTGCTGGGAGTGTTCGATAGGCTATTGAGGTCCAATGAATCACAAGCAACACGCCTATATATTTCCGCAACGGGAGTCGGCTTCCCAGGGTCTTACACCCGTTCACGATGGCATGCAGAATCGTTTGGAATCCTGCTAATATTGGATGAATTGACGCAGATTAAGGCTCCAACCATTTCGTTTTCGTTTACGTCCGTCTTGCAGTGTGAAGCAAGCTCCTGTTGGCGATGAGTGGTTGAAGAAAATGATCGAAACAGCTGATGTGCCAGCAGCTTCATCCACCGCACTCGAATGATTGATTCTTGCCTGCTCCTGGGATGCCCAGCATCAAAATTGCGACAGCGGAAAAGCTTAAATTCGTTAACTATTCCACTCTGCACGCCTAAACAAACTGTATGGCTCGGGTTCGGGTCAGATGGGTTGGGACAGCCCGGCATCAAAGTTGTGACAGCATCAAAGCTTGAACTCGTTAACTATTCCGCTCTGCACGCCAATAAAGCCTAAACAAACTGTATGGCTCGGCTTCGCGTCAGATGGGTTGAAACAGCCCGGCATGCTGACTGAATGGAATGTATTGCTCCTGGGATGCCCAGCATCAAAATTGCGACAGCAGAAAAGCTCAAAAAATTGGGGGTTGCATGGTGTACCGGTAAACCAGCGCATCCCTGGCCTTTGGGTAAGCCGAATGTCGCGAGTTCAAACCTCGTTGAAAGCCGTGTTTTGGGAGGTTTAGTGGGTATTACCTTAATTGGTCGAGTCCCACACTGTTCGGCAAATGCCGTTCGTGCTTGAATGCATTCTGCCCTTGGATTACCAGGGTTAAATCCGGCCAGCTTCTGAGGCTGTAGGTAGCACTGCCTTTATCCACGAACCCACCAGTAATCCAGACGAACTGTTACGAGTACTTATTTCCTATAATTTACAAAGTCTTATCTTATCGCACCGCCACCCACGTGATCTGCAACATTCTCTGGCTAAATTTCCTTCCATCTCGAGTTTGACGTGAGGTGGACCAGGCCATCAAGTCATTTATGGCTTCAATATGCCAGTATTAATTCCATTGAATCCCCGAATTGGATCTGCCAAAGGGGCTAAAGGCCGACGAGTTTTGCCATGCGCCAGCAATGGCCCTCAAGGACTAGTCCAAGTAGCTACGCCTCTTGAACAAGTTAAATAACATGTGCGAGAAGCCCGATGGGAAGAGAACAATGGATCTACAATTGGAAAGGTTTATCAATGAGGAGAGAAAGATAAAGGGTAGTTTTGAATTTAATTGATCCTCACGAGCCAGACCTTTTATCTGAGACCGGGTACTCGGCCACCTTACCATAATTTAGCCTGGATCTGCCCATGGAGGCCGCTAGGTATCTGCACCAAAGGTATGCATCCTAAGAGTGAGTTCAGACATTTTCCACGAATTTACATGGCGATTCCATGCCTTACTGAATTTTCTTTTCGGCGGTGACCCAAAGGGGCAATAAATGGGCTAGTCGGCCACCTGGATCTTTCGCTCGTTTACACTGGTTCCCTTCACCCCACTGTAGCCTAAATTATTCAAAGGATACAATTGCACGATTCTATCCTATTCTTTTTCTTTTCTTTTCTTTTTCTTTATGAGATTATCCCTGTTTGAAGCCTTTTAAACTCCGCTTTTGGGAGATCAGGCCCGAGGCTTTGGAAGCGCTCGGTCCAGACCTTTGGAAGTGCTCAATAATTGGCGGTTCCTCGGGGCTTTTGATCATTAAGCGCGCGGGCGCCTATAAAAGTGTACAGATTGCCAAACTCCGCTTTGCCCGGGGTATCAGCGTTAAGCGCCAAACCGGCCGCTTTGGAGTATTGGCAAATTAGAATTTTGCAATGAAGTTTTATGGATTTCACGAGGTTTTCAATAGTTTGGCCCGTACTTTACTTGCATCAGCATCTCACAAAAAAGAAACCCAATTTTTTACTTCATGCTTGAAATTTTGTGGGCCCCAGTTTTACCCAGATTTTGTCTCTAGCAAAAGTTTTTTTTTGTCTGCACGAGATCTGCTATCCAATTTAAAACTGAGTGAGCTGAACATATTTCTGGGTGGATATGGCCACATAAATGAAAAAAGCGCTGAAGCCGTACCCTGGCCAAAATTTTTTCTCCGGCCAATTTGGCCACTGATTTTTGGAAGTGGCAGCTAGGTGATGCGCACCATAGCAAAGTTTCAAACTATTTTTATTATGACCATTTGTGACCCCTAAACCTCATCGCTACCACTGTACATCGCAAATTATATCTCTCCATTCGTCCGCTGATTTTATTATTTGTTTTCTTATGCAAACGGCTGTAAATCCAGGGTTTTTACTTTTTTTTTTGAATTTCTGTGATCAATAAAGGGGGAGTGGTTCTTACAGTGTTGGCTGGATTTCAAAGACTTCGAGTATTTTTTATGGTTGCTTAGTGTAGTGGTTGTGCTCCCTTCTTTTCCATTTGGTCTCTTTTCTGGAGGTCATTGGTTCGATTCTCCCATTGGGATCTTTCCCGGTACAAGGTGCCCTCCGGAATACGGCAAAGTACATCGTATCAAAAATCTAGGTCAATCCGAGCATTATTAGTGCTATGAGACCCAGGAGGTCCCCAGGTTTGAAAATGCAGTCCTTCAGCTCCGGCTCCATGCTGGAGTCATTACTTCCCGGGTGCTTCACATCTTCCCCGGCCCGCCCAAGGGTCTCTCCAAGGCGAACCATAATCGTGTCCTTCAAGCGCTGGGATGGAACGACGACTTTGTCGTCCAATATCCCAGCAGAGAATACAGCCTCAACGGTCGAGCTAAGAAGGTTTATTTGATATCGAATTTGTGTCTCGCCCAAATTCGATGAATGCACTTAACCCCAAAACTTGGCCAGTACACTGAATATCATCACGAGGGTTGCCTCCTCCCCAAACACATTCGCTGCGGTTTTATCTGCTCCCCATACACGCAAAAGAACGGATCAATATTTTAAATGGTGTTCATCCGTAAACCACCTGGATACGGACTAAAGCATGATACTACATCATCAGCTCGTCAGGCTCAGCATCTTTGCAATCACCGAAAATGTGAACGCTGTCAGAGATATGAGCTTCCGGGAACTCAACAATGCACATCAAAACGAGGATCACCTAGCCTGTGTGGCATACCTTCCTCACTTCAACAAGGTTTGAACATATTTGTACATGTGCGAGTTATTACGTGGCTGTCCAGGACCATCTTATTAACACTTCAGTACAATACACAGGCATACTGACTCTCCTAAGTAACATGGGCCAGAAGGAAAAAAAGAACCCCCCCGAGGTACATTTATCGGTGCAAGGGTGGTGATGTGTGTCTTTATCAAGGCAATGTACATGTATATGATCAGCGCGGCGTCGACTGACTCGAAAACAGAAGACCAGAAATGCCTGCCCTACACGTTCCACAAGGAGCTGACATGGAGCTCACTTCAACGGGACTCGTTGCTCCTTCCTCTCCGTCCTGCCAGTTGTTTGCATAGTGGTGGGTCCGCCGAATGCCTTCGCTCGCCCAGGGCGGCTCTTCCCCTCCTGCGCTCGTGGTGATCCCGGTTCAGGTTACCGTTATCATTGGACTCGAGCTTTGCTGTTGTTGTCTGGGAGGACTTCTGTAACGGCTGCGCTGCTGTATTAATGTCACCCGTTTGGCCTGTTTGGTGAAGGTCTGCAGCACCCGATCCTCCCAGTACTTTGGCTCGACCTTGGACGTCGAGAGAGTACTCGACATGTTGCTGCAGGATGAGTGACAGGTGCTCCCCATGCAGACAAAGGTCCGATGAATCCCGCGGGCGACCTTCATATGAGGGATGCAGTGGATGCACCCAACACGGGTTCGTGCAGGCCCTGGGGCCATCTATGTTTCCCGTGGGGGAGGGCCAACACACGGTGGACGAGGGAGAGTGGATAGGAGGTGCTAGTTCAGGGTACAAATCAGCAAAAAGAAGGCATCTCAAAAAGAAGTTGAAATAAAAGATAAAGAATAAAAAATAGGGTTGTAAAGCCTGTGTGTGAAAGATCGCACACACCGGAACCTGCCCGGATACTCACCCTCCGAGCACGTTCCTCCCAACTGTACTCCTCCCCCACCTGTTCCCAACGAACTCCCCACCCCGGGCAACGGCAGAGATGCAAACGAGGACCGTGCTGCACTCGCCGGATGCCCCACCCCCGAACACCCGAATTTGTGGTCGAAGCGTTCCCAAGAGGTCCTCGACCGGTCAGATGCTCCGTGGCCACCTGTTCCGGTGAGCAGTCTGGGGTTGTTGCGGTACACTTTCAATGACCGGCCGTTGTATTCGTACCTAAAATGGGGGATTGCATTAGTTGCCTGTTTGCCCTGTCCATCACGTGGCCCACAGGAATCGGCTTCAAGGAACAAAACTCACCCTGAAAACATATCAACTGCCCTGCAGGTGTCTTCCTCCTTGGCAAAGATGACAGTGCCAAAGCCTTGTGAGTGACCGTTATGGTTGAGGGCAACGTCTGCGTAGAGAATGGGACCCGCCTTGCAGAAAGTGTCCTTTAGATCCTGCCACTGGATGTGGAATGGTAGCTGGTACGATTAAGCCACGCACATTAAGAGACAAAAGAAAACGGACATTTTCCACAAACAGATTCGACCCTGGCGGCACATAATCGTCCCCCATGGCGTCGGTGAAGTGGACCTCCAGGAAGTGCCCATGCCACAGGTAGCCACTGAACATGCTGACTGCACGCTGAGCGCCGTCCATGGTGGCCAGTAGCACGGTTCCGCAACCGCCGTTCACAGAGACATCGGCACGCAGAACAGTGCCAGCGGTGTGGAAGAGGTCCTTGAGGTCCTGCCAGCGGACATGGTAAGGAAGATTGGTGACAGAGAGCTGAGTGCGAGTGTCAGGCAGAAGGTTTGGGGCTGTGGTGGTCACCATCTGGATGAATGCATCGATATCATCAAAGGGCATTGTGTTGGAGGACAAACTGGTTCTTTGTTATCGGATTCATTGACTCAGCACTGATCACGTGGATGACATCAAATCTCCCAAATAAGGACCTGCCTGGAGATTCCCGAGATACTAACACTGATCAGATCTCCATTGCTTTGGATATGGTAGTACGTATTCATCTATCTTCAACATAAATACAGCCTACCTGGAGATTCCCGAGATACCAACCACTGATCAGATCTCTATTGCTTTGGATATGGTAGTACATAAGATCACTATTCTCTCCTTATGTACCCTTATGTACTGCCAGAGAATAGTTATCTTATGTACTAGCATATCCAAAGCAATAGAGATCTGATCAGTGGTTGGTATCTCGGGAATCTCCAGGTAGGCTGTATTTATGTTGAAGATAGATGAATACGTACCACTATATCCAAAGCAATGGAGATCTGATCTGTGTCAGTATCTCGGGAATCTCCAGGCAGGCTGTATTTATGTTGAAGATAGATGAATACATACTACCATATCCGAAGCAATGGAGATCTGATCAGTGTTAGTATCTCAGGAATCTCCAGGCAGGCCCTTATCAGTACATAAGATAGATAGATATGTACTACCATATTCAAAGCAGTGGTTGGTATCTCGGGAATGTCCAGGCAGGCTGTATTTATGTTGAAGCTGTAACTGATTTGCCACAAGTTGAAATGGGGCGGACAGGTGGATAGGGATGTCGAAGATTTCATCCCTGGTCGGAAGCTGTGGAAGATCGAATCATCGAGATCAAGCCTCGGAGGGATGAGGACAGATGAGACCGTCGAGCGATAGCAGGGCTCGTACTTTTACCTCAATCCCTCCATCGTCCTCACGCGTGTCATCGTCCGAGTCTTCTTGCTCGGCATCTCCTCGGGAGGGTGAGCCGTCGTCGGAAGACTGATCTGTCCTCTGCCGGGTAGTGGGCCTGTCATCGGTGCCTCCGAGAGAGGCCCTTCTTCTCTTTCGGGATGCTGTGCCATCAGTAGCACTCGCTTTGACCAAGCCAGCTGCCTTTGTCCTTTTTCCCCTTTGATTTTTGCTGTCGAGAGATCGGCAATAGTCACAGCTCTTGTATTTGTAGTCCTGGTCCAATAGAGTTTTACACCATGGTTTAGAGCATTTTTTTGTGGCTGTAAGACAGCGCGGAGCGAATGGAAGAGAACGAGGGGTGGAGGCGAAGGAGGATGAGGTCGGCGAGGTCTTCGTCTTTCGGCTCGTGTCTGATGGCCTTGAGCTGGCGGGCGACGGAGCGAACGGCCTCGATGTAGACACTGACGGGCTGTTTGGGGTCATGGCGAACGGAATAGAGCTGGTTGCTGAGCGCGAGGCGGAGAGCGGAGGAATCCTTCTGATACTCGTCCTTCAGAGCCTACTTGGCCCGATGAGCCCGCAAAGAACAGGCATGTGCTACTGCCGTTCATAATCTCTAACGTCTGCGGCCGCTCCTCTAGAGTATTGAATGAAATTCAAGTTCAGGCAGCCCCCGCGCGAAGCCTGGACACTCGAGCAGCTAATTCACAAACGTGTGATAGCTCTCGGCACCGCCATTGACACTTCTTCCGCCCTCACCTATGGGCCCGTCCTAAATTCCTATCACATCGAGCCGCGATCCGTTGACTCATAACTTTCCAGCATCTGCAACCAGCTCGAACCCCATTTCCCACAGATCCGCAAAATTCGCAAGGAGATGCTCGTCTCTCGTACCCTGCAGGGCTTCAAATGACTTCGCGGAACTGCTGTACGTCGTAAACTTCCCCTATCCCGCGATCATCTGCACCAAGCAATATGTGCTCTTCCACCATCACCATCACACGACGATCTTCTCTTCCTGTCTTCACTGTTGAGCGGTTTCCGGGCCCTGTTGTGGCTCGGGGAGCTCACCATGCCGGACAACCCAAAGCTCAGAAATCCCAGGAAGTACACGAAACACCTGTCAGCACGCCAACACTTACGAGTACCGGCTACCTGGCCAGAGGCGGCGCCGTGCGCACAGAAAATGCGCATCAACGGAACTTGTGCATCCCTTCTTGGCTAATGCATTGGCCCAACTGATACGTGCCTACACCATCTACCCCCGAGCACGGGCTTTCCTCCCAGTGGGACCGCGGTGCGTGTTTTCTTTTTCACCGGTTTTCATTGTCGCATCCTGATGGGGCTCGTTGCTGTATCTGAAGCCGTTTCCCTACGCCCTCGCTCCTCCCCGACGACATCCCCGCGATCTGACGTACTCTCGCTCTGCGTCTGCGACGCGCTCATCCCCTCCATAACTCTCTTTCCTGCGATACTCAGCAATGCGAACTGTACCCGGGTCGTAGTCTCTCGTAGACAGACGCTACAACAATTTTGGTGCTCGTGCCTCGCATGTTGTAGTCTGTTGATAAGGTCGATCGAACGATCGCTGGCCTGCTTATTACAAATCACAAAAATATGTGGGATGCTGGTATGCATTCCGGAACGTGTTTTTCACAAATGTGAAGTCCTATAATATTTACTAGCATAATTTGAACAACTTGTCCCCCCAACTCGCGGCGGCAGAGTGATTCAAAGTTTGAGATCAACAACAGATGACAAATCCTGACAAATCCACTCTTTTTATTCCACCAGAATGGAAGGTGAAAGAGAAGAATTTGAAGAGCCCTTTGGGGTCAGAAATGCATTTAAATACCCTTTCTCTCTGAAAGTTTGAAGGTGGGGGTCCTGGAAGTGCTAAACAGGCATGGCAAAATTTCAAACTCCGATGATTTGTAATAAGCAGGCTACCAATACACGTGGCGCGGTTAACTACTACAGACTACCCGGGTCGTATCACGCAGATTTGCATACCGCTGCCACTCTCGCGCATGGCTCGTAGGCAACACATGCCTACACCATCTAGCGCGACACCTGCGGCAGCGCCTCCCCGCCGCAAGAGTATGTAGGAGGCGTTGCTAGCCGCTGAGGCTGATCGGCGCCTGTTGGGACGCTGGTGGGATGCTCGTTGGTGGCCGGTCTGCTGCAACGCACCGGTGCGGGAGCACGGGAGCACGGGACGCTTCTCTTGCGGAGGGCTTGCCCTTTGGATTCCATAATGGGATGTAGAACCGTCTGCGTCTGCGTCGACGGCAACCGCGATGGATGTGGACGGGTACTCGGACCCAGAGACGCAGCGTGCTGGTGTGTGCTGGCAGGCCTTGTCTGCCGGCACCGTCGGAGACGTTGGAGACAGCACAGGTGTGAGGATTCTGAGGCAGGAGAGCCTTAGGTCGGCGATGGTAACATGTAGCTACAACAGATAATTGGGATTTTTCATTTGATACTTGGTTCATTGTTCCTTCGTGATTGGTTTCACAGAAATGGAAGTCATTCCTCGAGTCTTTCGACATCTTGCTCCGTGGCCGACAGAGGTACAAAGTGAGAGGGGCTCACGTAACGAGGGAGCAAAGGGAAGGGGAAGAAGACCTGGGGAATACAAGACGGCTGGGTTTTCTGTTCGACTGAGGAACAACGCGCGTCGCATGGCCTTTTATGTGCTGGCAGTGGTCACGAGGATCCGGTGATTACTGTAGCGTTTCGACCAAAGGTTCAGGTGACGGGTGACGGGGACCCCTGAACTGAACGATTTTGGTAGATGTGACGGTGACGCCGAGTGAATGAACGATGATTTTTTTGAGTCTTCAAAGCGTGCGAAAACGCTTTTTGAGCTTGTCTAAATTTTACAACAAACGGCGCGAAAAAGTACGGAAAAAAAGCTAGTGTTCCTCCCAAGCAGGGCCATGATAACGCCTCGCGGCAATCTTCGCGACGATCTTCCAGCGCTGACCCCGTCCGAGGACTGCTGGCTCATCCGACTCTTTTGAACCAAAGTTGTTTGGACTCGTGTTTTTTTTTTTTTTTGTCTCGACTCTCGTTTTTTCCTCCTCTGTTACAGCAATTGGCAGTACCGAAGGCGCGAATCAGAAAATTGCTGCTTTGGGCAAATTTTCGATTCGCACGACCGATTTGCCCTGCAGAACACATTTTATCCGGTCAAAACATCAGAGCAACTCCGAGCATGCGGGAAACTCAGCAGAATGAGTACACCACGGTGATTCTTTGTGGATCCCTTCTGTAGCATGGCTAAGTTCAGACTCAGTTGAGTCAAGGCAATGACTTTTCACAACCAAGTGACCTGTTTTGTCACTAGGACAAGTACCTTAGCAAGTTCATTTCCGAGTCTGTCAATCCCGCTGAATTGCTCGCTCAGAGCGCACAAGTCACCAATATTACAGCAATTAGTAGTACCGGAGGCGCGAATCAGAAAATTGCCGTTTTGGGCGAATTTTCGATTCGTGCGACTGATTTGCCCATAACTCGATGGGATCTTCACCAAATGAGCTGAAACCCAGCCAGATAATTCGGCCTAATTCATGCGCAATTAGTCATAGAAAAATATCAGCGAAATAACTTTTATTTTTCACCATGTATCATATCAGCATCTTCCAACCGTCGAATTCAGTTACCGAGCTCAAATCTTGTCCAAACAAGATGAATTCTTGGGAGAGGCTACATACTGTATTGTCATAGAGCCAAAAGTATCAATGTATTTTGCACTGACCTTCCTTCCTCTTCCGAGGGCACTTTTGGGCAGTTCAAAAAGAATGCACTTTATCTTCATAAACTTTGAGTCAAATGGGGAAGGAAAATGACTCAGAGCGTCGCAGCACACCTATCTAGAGTCATGCAGGAAAATCCCCACAAAAAACGCGTGTTGTGTATGCTAATCAGAATGCTTCGCGTCGCGTTGATTTTCAGCCACCACCATCGGTTGCCATGATTTAATCAGTCGTGTCGTCACTGTCGCGATGCGCGTCGCTTTCCCTCAGCCGCAGGTGGGTGGCCAATAAGAAGACCCTTGCAGACGCTCAAGAGTGCAGACAGCAACTGGATACTAATTCTGAGTGTGGTACTAATTCTCTACCTGAAACTCGCCCGGAGTTCAGTCCTTTATCCTCTACTGGCTCGAAGTCCGAGGCACCCCTGGAATTCCCCACCTCACCGACTCCCATGGAACCTCCCTCCGATGGTGATGACTTCCCCCCATCTGTCGTTGTGCCAGTGTGTACTACTCGGTCCACAAAGCGGAAATCGGCCTTCAATTCGGAGACATCTGATGTTGATATCCATGCTGCTCCGCCAGCCAGGAAGAAGCCAGGGCCCAAGCCCAAGGCTAAGAAGACTTCGGACGCCGAGGATAGTGGGGAAGACAGTGATCCCAGGCCTGTCAGAAGGAAGCCTGGTCCCAAACCAACTTCTCTAATCTACGAGAAATTGAGAGCTAAAGAAAGCTCTAGGTCCCAGTAGCAGAGCCTGCGACATTTGCTAGAAACGAGAAACTGGATGAAATGAGTCTCAAACTCAAGGTAACAGTAAAATGCACACACTAGGAACCACGAACAAAGAAAGCAGGTGAAGACCACAATTTTCTGGTGCCATTGGCTTCGAGTTGACGACAAGGCCCAGAGGTTGTCTCCGAAACAATGTCTGCCTGGACATGGCCAGGTCCACTGACAGCGCTGGCGACTGCAACCTGGAGGAATCATCAGCCGCAAGAGAGGGTAAGATAGTTGAGGTGAGGACTTGTACTGTTTCTGGGGGTTCTTTGAGCCATGGCTGAATTCAAACTGCGGTAGAGGAGAACAGATTGGTGGAAGAGAAAGAAAGACGCGCGTCGCGACAGTGACGACACGACTGATGAAATCACGGCAACCGATGATGGTGAATGACGCCCATATTCCAACAACACTTATTAAAGCAAGCCTTCCGCGATTGTGTATATTTGTCTGTTGCCCCATATTTGTAGAGTATAAAAGCTTGTAATTGGTAGCACATTAATTCAGTCTGTTCTGTTTTACAGTCTCACCGAAGTTCCCATTCCAATACTTTAAGCCAAATCCCGCACAAAAATGACCAACACATTTATATATTGCGGGAATTTTCGGATCCCGCAAACGCGCAATTTCCGGTCCAAAAAACTGACGCAACATTGATACATTGATGGAGTCAAAAGCCGCGCAAGGCAGCACACCCAAAAGCCGCGCAAAAGTAGATGCACCAAGAAATCCGCGCAAAGATAGGGCGAAGCCGTCGAGGGGAAATTGCACAGCTAAGTAGTTTATGCTAACTTCACATGGACCTCTTGGGCCACTTGAGACTTGGAGATCAATCCCGAGGTTATCGAAAGGCGTCGGAACACCCCGGAATATTCCACCCGGTCTCGCTACTGCTCCTTAGCGATCCTTATTCCTCTCCCTGGACTCTCATAGAAGGTTGTAAGACCTCCCTTCGTAGGAGACCCACTATTTCAAGATCTATTGTAATTTATTTGCTTCCCCGTTGACCCCTGGTTAAAATATGAAAGTTGATTTTTTAGTTGAGGTTCAATATGCATCGTTTCAGTACCAGGTATCCCCAAGTTATTATATTATTATTCCTAGTCAACGAGTTCGAGAAAATCTTCTTGAGGTGGTGAAGCCAAACAAAAGGGAAATAATAATATGGCTGATTATGAACCCATCTTCGAATGGATATTCTGACATTAGGGAAAAACAAAGGCTATGAATTCGTGATTTCACATCCTGCTCAAGAAATTCATTGGGAAGCAATAATGGTTCAGGCCTTAATTTTCCTAGGGAATGACATTAGAAGCAAGAAAAATCCTGTGGGTGTACTCTTGGGTGTACTCGAGGTGAATATTAAAAAGATGGGTCGTTCTTGGTTCCTCAAACTTGGCACATCCGAAGGAGGCAGTCGCCAGCTATGAATCTATGATGGTCAAACACACTCAAGCAGTTAAAAAGCTTTTATAGACTGGGGACATTCGAGCAATTAATTCTGTTCAAACAACAATTTGGGGAAGTCAGTTCTGACTTCTACGTTGCGCTGGTTTTTGATATGCGGACATTGCGCGGATTTTGAATCGACAGACTTTGCGCCGAATTCTGATCGTGCAATCGCGCGTTTGCGCGTTTGGTAAATTTCCGCAATATAAAACCGTCTGTCATTCTGTGCTTGATGTGGCTTATGGCAAGTCAGATAGCGCAGGACATGGAATTGTCATTTATAGAATCCGATGGTGTGCGCGAGGGGTATGTATCTGCACACTCACTCATGAAAATAAAGTGGTAAGGCCGGCGAGCGGCATGGCCCGCTACCGGTTTTGATTTTTGCTCAAATATCGATATTAGACCCAAACTTGCGGCAGTATTGTCCTATTCCTGCAAAGAGTAGGCTAGAATTGAGGATTTTGAGACAGTATGCAAATTCTCCGTTCATTCCTAGACGTGTCCTTCCGCAGAAGCAAAGAATGTTATTCAATTTTGAGCAAACCATAGTCATTTTTTGCAACGACGATTGAGGTCACGTGCAGTGGCGAACAAAGTTTTTTTGCGCCAATTGCAAGCTCAAAAATTGAGCTAACGTCGGGCTTTAAATACTTCAATTCAAATTTCTGAGGTGTTTCCAGAATATTCCAATACACTTCAACTATCCAAGCTTCACAGATGACCCAGAACATTCAGATAGTACTCTATTTTGAGCGATGAGGAGTGGGATTTTGGTTGGAACCCATAGAGATCAAAAGTAGGAACATTTCTTCCTTTGAATCGGGTCGATACCATGGGCAGAGTGGAACATGGTGGATCGAAGTTGAATAGGCAACAAACAAGTGCAAAACTGCCGGATCGATAGACGGCGGTGCCCGTTCCCAAGAAGCAAGTCCGGAAGAGTTGGATTTAGCATCAGCATTATTATGTGTCCATCATCGGCAAGGAGAAAAGCCGAAGCATTTTGGCGGGGAGGAAATGTGCTTATGTGAAACTGCTGACAAAAATGTGATGCACGGCCAAAATCCAAAAATCATGCTCCCTAAGACCCGTACCTTACGGTAGCGGGAATTTCAAATGAGATGCTCTAGCGGGTGAACTAATCTGGGGCGCTTCTGCTGAAAATCCCGCCTTTCTGATGGTGCTGATCCCACACACAAGAGAATATGTAATGAAAGAGACAAGAACACACCCACATATGGACAAAGACATCAAAAATTAATACGCTGAAGACATTATAATCCTCCAAACCAATCAATCTTTGGAACATGATACAACTTTCGAATTTTTTCTTGAGATTCAGGTTTTGTTAGTGGGTTTCAAGAAGTTAGAACACATTGAACATAGCAAAAGTGATAGAAATCCATTCAAAACCCAAAAATACCAAGGCAGATGAATCAGTTACTTCTCCAAAGTATTATTCGTTTTACGCGCTGAATGTACACTGACCACCAGTAGACATGCCTAGTCAGGCAACGGGAAATCTGAAGAGACAGTTTGGCTCGGAATTGCGCTGGCTATCACCTCCCACTCAAGCTCGAGAAAATAGGTCTACATACCAAATCACGTTTTGATGGCGGCTGGGCACGTCCTCGATTCTGTCCCGGTAATTGCCGATTCGGACCGAGTGGAATGTCCGCACAGCACCGCCTCCCTTTAGAATGAAGAGCTTCAACGCCACAGGCTCAATGAGGAGGGCGGCAATGGAAAATCTGAAGAGACAGTTTTGCTTAGAATCGTGCTGGCTATAACGTCCCAATCAAGCTCAAGAAAATGGGTCTCCATACCAAATCACGTTTTTGACGGCGGCTGGGCGCGTCCCCCGATTCTGTTCCGGGAATTGGCGTTGTTATTGATTCGGACTGGATGGAATAGGGAATTGCTGTTACAATTGATTCGGAAAGCGGGGGTGGGAGGCGTCTTCTCTTCTCTTTGGTGATGAATCAGATGGAATCAAAAGGAAGGCAAGGAGTTCAAGGAGAAAGAAGCTAACAACATTCTGTAACTTCTGCTTCAAATACCGGTATTCCATGCCCTCCAGAACACCTCTAGGTCTGTAGCATGGATAAATATCGATCTGTTCTATTCTCACGACACTAGAGGGCTGTGGTCCATTTCGGGCTTAATTCGGTCCAGAAATGAAGAAGTTATAAAAAAGTTATGGGTAGACTATCCAACGTCAATCATCTAACCCTGACGTGATGTGAAAAAAAACACTATCTATATCCTTCAATTCTCACATGCTGACACAGCTATCCAGGGCCGAACGGGTCCAGCCAGGAAGTAGAGAAGGAAGCAGAGAAGAACTACATAATTGCAATCAGAATAGTTATTGAAGTAGGAGAGTCGCCTACCCATGGCCCCCAGTCGGAGCAGAATAGGTCTCAACGACATACCGAACCCGGTCTAGCGCCCGGAACCCTACACCGGAATGCAAGACATCCTAGCGGAAGTTGCACAGCTCAGGGCTCAGATTGCAGGCATGAGCGTAATCACACCACAAAACTGTGGTACAGTTGTGCATTGCCCGTTTAGCGCCCACGTTGCCGTCATTGTCACCCTCTAACCCCATCCACCGCGTAACTCGGAAAGCCTTTATGTCGTGGGTTGCGGGTATAGATTCCATTACGCAGGGTGACTTCAGACTTGTTCTTAGGCCAGAGGGCCGGATTGCGATTTTCCTTCGATCGAGATGGGCGCGGGGTGATATCCTTATCCCGGGGTCTAAGTATCACGTCGAGATCCACGCCCGACTGACTACCTGTGTGGCAGAATGACTTCAAAGCACAGGGTAGGTAATGTCGGGCTTACCACTCGTACAGTGAATCATTTCGTCAACATCCTCAAAGAAAGAGGCGGACAGCAGGGAGCAGTCTAGCGAGTCCAGGCCGCAGTAATAGGAAATCCCGGTATTGAGAGGAACGGCGGGGGTCGAGGTGGATTCGAAGCCAATCTCGGAGTTTATGAAGTAGATGATTCCATGAATGCATCTGGGTTTTGAGCAGGGATAATGAGGGAATGAGGTTGCATGGCGCCCCCGCGGAGTGGGCGTACTAGGGATCCGTTGAAGCGCGGGGTGCTCGCGAAGCAAACAGAGCACGCAAACAATTAGAATAGGGTCACAGAATATATCTACGTGCAAAATCTTCTAATCTAAGCTGATAATTCGCGCCCGCCAGACGTTTCACCCTCGAGAAATCACACTGGCCGAATATCATAAGGGAGTCGATGGTCTTGACACGAGAAAGACCGACGAAAGTGAGGCCGCTGGCAAATTCTTTCTTTCCGAGTCCCAACTTGACTTTCTTGAGCGTCAAACCTTGCGACCTGTGTGGACGGTAACGGCCCAGGCGAGGCGGAGCGGAACCTGTATCCGAGCCATACTCTATCCCCCCTCCCCCCCTCTCCCCCCCCTCTTTCCGCCATGCTCGAACGTACTCTTGACAGGGGGTATCGGCACGATAGGAATGAAGGAACCGGCAGAGTCCATAGTGCGTCGTGCACGAGGCGAGAGAGCGCCATCGCGTACGGGAATGAGGCGCTTTCACGTGCTGAGCGAATCTATGGGACCTCGCCCCGGCATCGCATGCGAACAGGGAGGGTGCTGTCATGCACACAAGAAGACTTCCGTTGAACCCGAGAGGAGGGCACCGTCGCGCGCGGGAGGAACACACACGAGATAAAGAGCGCCGTCACGGACGGAAGGAGGCCACCATTGTGGACGATAAAGGAGACCGCTGGCGTGCATGAGCAAAGAGGCGCGATGGCACACTCAGTGAAGGCCCCATCGGAAGAGAGAAGGCGGCGCCGTCGCGCATGAAAAGAAGAGTGCTGTCATACATGGGAAGGATATTCCACACGAGGAAGGGGGCACAATGAGTGAAGCCCGTTGGAGACGAGGGCGGCGCCGTCGCGCGTGAAAAGAAAAGTGCTGTCACACACGGGAAGGATATTCCACACGAGGAAGGGGGCGCAATGAGTGAAGCTCCGTCAGAGACGAGGGTGGCGCCGTCGCGCGTGAAAAGAAGAGTGCTGTCGCACATGGGAAGGATATTCCACACGAGGAAGGGGGCACAATGAGTGAAGGCCCCGTCGGAGACGAGGGCCGTGCCGTTGCGCGTGAAAGACGAATGCCGTCGCTTATGGGAAGGATATTCCACATGAGGGATGAGGTGCGATAGCACACTGCGTGAAGGCCTCGTTAGAACGAGAAGGCGGCGCCGTCGCGCACTGAGAGAGTCCTGGCGCATGGCGCACATGGAAAGAGGGTGCCGTCGCACACGAGAAAGGGGGTGCCATTGCACACTGATTGGGTCCAGAGCGCCTCGCGCAAGTGCGAAGGGGGCACCTTCGGTCATGAAAGGGAAAGCACTGATGTGCGCGAGGAAAGACGCTCCATGGCGTACTGAATGAAGGTGCTGTTGCACACGAGAAGGAGGTACACTCGAGCACCATGCGGATTCAGGGCATTCGCGTACAAATAAGCGCAGCGACGGTGCCGTCGCGCGCTGAGTGAGTCCATAGTGCCTCGCACACAAGGAAGAAGAATGCATTCGCGCAGGAAAATGAGGCACCGTCGCGCACTGAGTGAGTCCAGGGCGCGTCGCTCACATGGGAAGAGAGCTACGTCGGAAACAAACGGCACTCTCGAGTGCGAGAAGATGCGCTGTCGCACATGGAAAAAGACAGCGCCGTCACGCATGATAGAGTGGGGCGATGTTACCATGGAAAAGGAATCGTCGCGCACGAGAAAGAAAGCTTCATCGCACATAAGGAAGAAATACCATCGCACACGAGCAAGAGACGTAAAAGCGACGTGAAAGGCGCCGTCGTGCACGATAGAGGAGGTGCCAATGTGCATGAGAAAGGCGTCATCGCATTGAGTGGGATGCCATGGCGAGAGAAAAGAAGACGCGGTGTGCGTGAAATGCAAATGAGATAGGTGTTGTTCAAGCCCGGAACGGGATGTAGCGCAAGCGCTACATATTAAATGGCAGCATGCAGACAAAGAGTGCATGGGCACCCAGCAAATGAACTGAAATGTGAAAAAGAGAGGAAAAGGGCACGGCCAAGGAAGGTAACAGTGTGCACGACGGAAGGACCATAAAAAGACAAGGAAAGAGAAGGTGGTCAAGGATACCGTTGTGGGAAATCCTAGCTATCGCACGGAAAGCGCTCGGGCAAAAAGTGGAGTGGCGAAGACAAAACAATGAACGTGTCTCGGCACTGTGCGCAACGGTGTGTGCGCGACAGCTTAAAGCCGCGAGCGTGATTACGCGAGGTCCACGAGAATGAAGAAGCGAAGACAGAAAGGAAGGGAAAGGATGCTATGAGAACAAGGGTGCATGTAGCGTGCCTTGTCGTGCCGCCAAATGGGCAGAAGAATATGTGTGTATTTGTGATGCGAAGGTAAAATGCCCAGCATCGTGGATGACGATGCAGTGGACGTGAGAAAAAGATACGAGGAGCGTACCGGAGACTGGATGACCCCATGTCTCTGCTTCGCGTTGCCTCTCCGCTGAGTTGCGAGCCGTCCATCGCGGAAGGGGATGTTCGTATAGGTGGACTGAGTAACGGAGATGGTAGTGTTATCTTGTGCAACGAACAGAATACGCCTCTGCCGCGAAAACGCGGTAGAAACGCGAGGGAGGAGTGTCGGCTAGACGCGTTTTGTAGACGATGAAGTCGAAACGAGCCAGCAGAGGGTCCTGAACGGGATGTGGAAGCCCTGTGGCAAAGTCGGAGACCAAAAAACAAAAAAGAAGCTTTGAGGACGATAGAAAAGGCGTGAAGCGCGTTTCTGAGGACGCGGCGGGAGCAGAGGAAAGGAGTGGCTGTGTAGATCTGATGTGTCTGATCTAAACAGCCGCGCGAACACAAATCCTGTCTACGCACTATACTACCTTGCCTTTCACTCAGGCCGGCTCGCAGGCTCGCCTTGCCTGAGCTAGCAAAAAGCATGTAAAAACACTCAGAAAAAAAGTCACACAAAATTTTTCAAACCCTTAAAACTTTCCCTTAAATAATTTTTTGGCCGATATAAATCATAGAAGCTCTTCCTCTAACTTCTAACTAATAGCTCTATGAAGAATTTTGGGGTAGGGTGTCTTGTGGATGCCGCTATAACAGCTGTGACTTGGTCACATGTGACGGCTCATGGCAGCACTTGGCTGATTCAAGGTTTGCAGGCATCTAACCATTGAATTGAAACCAGGACGCACAAAAATGGCCATGTATACATTGTCTGGGTGATTTAATAGCGAATTTTTGCATCAGGTGACTGTTCAGTGGCTGTCCAGACCCCATTTATTGATGTCAGGACAGCCTTTTACAGGCATTGAAGATCTGGGGATGTGGTTTGCTAGGAGTTTTGCTTAATCACCCGACGTTGAGACGGTAATCCTGGTTTAAACGACGGATTGATTAATTTGGTTCAATTGGAAAATTGATTAAAAAGTGAACACTGCGGAGATGGAACATAGGAGGAGAGACATAAATTCGACGCCACAACCACTACACCATGCAGACGGTGAGGAACTGATGGAACTGATTTGTAACAACATTAGCGGATAGTCGCGATTATTTTGCTCAACATCCTTCTTCCCTTTTGAAAACCTCAACAACGCCTTCACAACTTGTTATAGTCCAACCACTTCACCTATCCCTGCTTTAATCAACAAATCCTCTCTGAGCGAAAGATAGTCAGATAGTTATCCCTGTGTGACTGTGATTTGATGTGGTATGAGCGCGAGATGAAATGAAGGTTTAAACAGGTTGAATCCTCGAGACTTCCACCGAATTTCGGACGCTTTTGCCGAAACAATCGTGATCAATAGGCAGTTGAGTTATTGAAGATTGATCGAAGAGAATGGTGGATTCAACTCATATTGGCAGGGGGCTTGAGTAAGATTAATGCCCAAAGACTCGATCAATATAAACGCATTGAACCAGATGAATGCTTGATTTTAGGTCGGCAAAAGATGAACCGCTCAGAGTTCAATTGGCCCCCCGGAGATTAAGGTTGTAGTTGGAAATTGCAAATATTATTATTGATCGGGCGTTATTGCAAACCAATGTTGACCGCCCCGTTGACTGCAAAGAGCTGTTCCTAGGCACGCCTCTGGTAGGCCAGATTATTCTTATGCTCCAAATACACCATTTCCTGGCTTTACTTTGTGCCCCAAGGTTTTGTGGCCAGAGCCTTGGCGATGTCACAGAATTGACCACGTGACCCTTGTAGAGAGTGAGTTGCGCCTATCTTAGCATGGTCAATCCTTCGCTCAGGCCCAAGCTGAGTATATGGAAATGACCGGAATGGCCAGGGCTATCCATTCCCATGCCATGCGCTTCAAAAAACGGCTCTGGGACCGCGCTGGAGTCGAATAAAGAAATACGGCAGGGTCATGCGTTTAAAAATGCTAAAGGCGGCAATACAGTCACACAATTAGTGCTGCCGCGGCTCGGCTTCGGCTGGCTCGGCTCCGGAGCCGCCTAAGCCGGCTTAGGACAGCTGGCTCACGGCTTAGCCACCTTGAGCCGCCAAAATGATAAACTCTTTAATTCAAAGGACTTGCGCCTGTAATATCTGGCTGGATGAGGGCGCAAACCTTTAGAATACGTTGACGAGCTCAGATATGCACGCTCTCGCTGTCAATTAGGTGAATCGACGTAAAGCCGCTGACAGTGTGTCACTCTTGTCACGATACGTGACTTTTCGTCAACCCCATGATTGCATGATTGCGACCCAAATAGAGGATGGGGAGCATCGTCAGAGCTCTGAGAGTCACTTATTATGTTAGTAAGTGCCTAAGAAGGTATCAAGCGCTACTCATTTACCAGTTGTTCAAATCCAGCTGAGCCGCGGCTTAGCCGTGGCTTGGGCGGCTGGTTACGGCTGGCTTATTTTTGGCTCGGCTCCAACGGCTAGCCGAGCCGAGCCGAGCCGCGGCAGCACTACACACAATTCTCTTCCACAGTTTCGCTCAACTTGCGCTCAACAATTCTCATGAAATACAGCTCTGTAAAATGCAATCTGGTATGTCTAACTTGATTCCGTGAATTTCTCAATAGATTGCACTTCGATTCGTCTCAACTCCCCCACCTCAACGCCGCGCATGGCTGTCTCTGATGGTGGTCAGACCTTGCTGGCAACAGCAATACACACACCTGAGGCGACACATGCCGCGCGGATCTCAAAGTACAAGAATGAGTTTGGAGCAGTTGGTGAGGGCCGACCATGCCTGGAGATTTCGAGTGTCCGTCTATTCTTTCTCTTCGTTGTGTGCTGCTCTCATGGGCGATACTACAGCCCGTTCAAAGGCTGCTGCGTCCTCTAGGACTTAACCGTGCAGCGTCGGAACCGCTGGGCTCGAGATACCGACGGTCAACGTCGTTGGCGGCCCAGTGACGTTACAGCACTCCCTATATAATCCAACCTCTCACCAACCCTCATTTACGCCTGCCGCCATTAACCCTGCCGAGCGGCGTAGATTTCCCGCCATGTCGCCCGAGCAGTCATTGCAATCGGTTCGACACCCTTTGTTTACTTATTTTCTGATATTTTATCTCTGATATGCACCAACCAGGAGTGGACGTACCCTCAAGGATACCACTCCGGCAGTTATCATTCAGGTTGTTACGCGTTCAATGACCTGGACGGCCAGGACCTGCGGCCTCAACTGTCCCTCGACACAGTCTCCCCTCAGTCGTCTGACGTCGTGATGGTACCCTTCGGGGGCCGTTGTCCATCCGTCACTACAGAACTGTTCAATGTTAGTATTACGATATTTGTTTAACTTGTTCGCCAAACAATCGCCTCCGCAGCCCCTCCAAACAGTCATCTACACTCCCGACATACCAGGTGTAGGCATTGTGCCGTCATATTCTGTAATGCCACCACACGTTAGTACTTTCACCATCATTCGATTTGTCCAGTGACCCGTCTCTGCAGCCCGGCCAAATACTAGATTGTTATCAAGACTGGCCCTGCATCGCATCGACGCCATTCGAAGGACTTCCACAATCATACGATGGCATGGCTTCGCAGGCCCTGCCCACCTATAACTTCGGCCCTGCCGGGTACGTCTATGTTGGGTGGACACGGTTTGACGACTCATTGGCCGCCGAGTCGTACTATCTAATGCCGATGCAAGGCCCGCAACAAATGGTACTTAGTATCGCAGTCGCCCAGTTTCCCTGATCCACAGCTTTATGTGCAGGACTTTCATGACGATGGGATCAGCACATGTGATTCACGCTTCTCACGCATGCCGCCCGTGCCACACATCCAAGAGCAGACTAATACATTTGACCGCGATTGGATCCCTTTTGTAGGAAACATGGACTGATCTTTGCCCACTTCGACCAAGAGCTTCTGTAAGTAGTCTGAACGGGGGAAATTGTAGCTACATCTTGTAGTTTCTGTAGGACGGACGGCCGCGCGGCTTGGAGCCATTGCCGCTCATGTATCTGTAAATCCCACAATATCCCTGTAGTGAAATTTCCTCCACTGAACATCGTATACGGTCCAAATTTGTGAATGTGGATTTTCGCTGGGGCTTCGGTTGGAGTTTGCGAATAATCTTTGTAAAGTATCGCTGTGAACCGTGTGATAAGAGGACTCCTGGGCCTTCAAACATGAGGTCAACAGTTGTGTCAATTTTCAAGATTCGAGCTTCTATAGTGGAGGAAAAGCTTGGCTGATAGCCTGCTACTTTTTTGAACTGAAGACGGCCCAGCCATTCGTTTGCCGCTGCAAAAACAGCTTTCAAGAGCGAGAGTTTCGGATCTAAAAGGTCGTTCTCAAAGTATGTTCTGTCTTTAATCAAGGCCCTTGATAAGAAATCTGAGGCTGAGCAAATGAGGAGCAGATCATTTCTCTAAGTGGTTTGAAGTATATAAAAAAAAGTCCTCCTAGTAGTGCCGAGTAAAAAGTGAGCGGGATTTCGACATTGTCGAACTCGGGCGAAAGAATTTCGCAACCGTGGGTACCATCAGTTACGGTGTCAATGTGAATTTTGATAAGCGGAGCAAACTCTCCAGGATGAAGGATGTGTGCATGTAAGAATATGGTTCTGAGGTTGGGCGTTGGACCAGACAATTTGTACCTTCGTGCTGGTATTTCTTTCAGTGAATCCTCAGAAGCAAAAACTCGGAAACCAGCAGTGATATTTGATAAAGGGAAGTTCGGGTTGAAGTTCATTATCTGATCAGCTTGTAGTGGCCTTTCATTCAATTCTTATTCCTCATCAGTGAGGGCTAGATCATCGCACCATTCGGCATGTTGGGATTCCATTTTGGTAGAATGCTGTCTATCAACATCTTTGCGGTTTCAATACATTGGCCGGGGTGCTCGCAACCGAACACTGTTCGATCTTGGTAACATGACGGGCACCCACAATTTTTTCGGCCAATTCCTGAAGGATAAACTTGATGATCTCTGCGTGGCGTGCGACCGAGCTCTTCGCGTTCTGCTTCCATGATTTTGCCAAGACGTTGTACTTTCTTTGTAAACTTCCGGGTCTTCAACAGGTAGAGTGGAAGGTTGAAGCGGCCTCTCCCGGGCTTCTCGTCTTCTTTGCAGACCAACTGCATTGCTACCAGACTGTGATCCGTCTTAAGTGCCGTCTGGTCGATTCGCCATCCTCTGCATTCTTCGAAAAGGTCGTGATGTACGTAAATTCTGTCCAGCCTCGAACGTGATACGCGTTGAATACCAGTTGAAGGATCCGTGCGTCGCTGAATACATGTATATTGACGGTCGTCTTTGAAGGTGTTCCTCCATCCATCTTCGATCTTCAGTAAGGATTTGAGGCGGTGGAAACTCATTGGGACCATTGTGTTACTGCCAGACAAACGGTCTCTTGGATCTTCTACAAAATTCCAGTCACCCAAAACATAATCTGGAAGGGGGAGGGAGGCATCATTTAACCCATAGCGGTGACCATAAATCGTCTCGTTCCGGTGCTGTATTTGGCGCATAAGTGTTAAGAATGTTGAGTGTTCCGCCCTTTGTGCCATGGGACACTGATCATTAAGGCCCGTCCAGGGGCCATTTTGAAGGTTTCGACGTGGTCAACGTCTATGAATTTCTTGTTGAGTAGAAAGGCAACGCCCGCAGTGGATGTAGGTTTGATTGGATGTGCGGAGTGTATCAATTTAAACCAGTGCTTGTATACCGCTTGGAATTCGTCAGCACCAGTGTTATCGAAATGGGTTTCTTGAATGGCTAAAACACCGAGGCGATGTTCATCCACCATTTGTTTCAAGAATTTAAATTTGTCTGTTTCTGTGTAGACACACAGAATTTCGAGGCTAATCTAAAAGATGAAGTTAAGAATGCGAGGAGGCGTCGGGAAGACCGGCCCGGGACACGGTGTATTGCAAATTGATTGAAACTCAGGGGTTGACTCCGTCACAATCCGTGACAGAACATGTCTTCCCGTCCCCCGGAGGAGGAGGAGGAGGAGGATATATTACTGCCGAGGTCCCAATCAGGAACAAGCAGGTGCTGTACCTACGTACACCACGTCCTTGTGTACGCTACAGCCATCTACGGTCCGGTCGCTGTGGTAGCCAGTATACAATAAAGAGAAAGCATAAAGACATCTCACGACACAGACTTGGCAGACGGGAAGGGCCTATTACTATCCAGGAAACCCAAAACCACGGAAGAAGGCGATGAGCATAAGTAATGACCTGGAATTCCTTTTGAAACACAGGAGCAAAATAGTCCAGCCACCCAAGACACGAGTGGATAGCCAAGTATGGCTCATTATATTTTGGCATTTCCGTTTTGGTCCAATCCGAGTAAGCTTTCGAAGTCCAGCGGGACCGCGGTTTGCAGGTTGATTTCCATGTGTGGAGGATAGTAAGCATAGAAAATTAGGGGGAGACGGGGCGTGGACAATTATCCCGTGCACAGTGGTGACTCGATCTTGTAATCAAGACCGAGCTATAAACCCCCAGTGGAACGTCGCAGTGCTCGGTTGGCTGCCTTTGGATCTCAATCCAACCAGGAGACTGTTTTGAGGCAGGATGCGTTGTCTCTCAACTCGCAAGCACAATCACGGTCGACACCGAGGAAAAGACCCATCGGCTCATCCGAGCTGAATGAGAGAACACCGCAGCGCTTGCGTGTCCAACCAGAGGTGTGTGGTGCTCCTTGACGGCTCCAGACGTGGTTTCATGTCAGCAAAACTAGGCGCCTACCGTTCGTCGAGAAGTACCACAATCACGAGAAGTTGTTGGGGCGTGGATACGAAGTCCTAGCATCTCCCCCACTGCAATGGCTGCGCGCCAGAAACGTGATGACTCATCAGTCTGTGACATTGCATCTTTGCCGTTGGATGACCTGGAGAACCGCCCTGAGAACCGGCGTTGTCTTGTCGAAGCGTATCTCAACTCTTCCGCCCGTCATTAGTTTGCGGGTGACGATTCTCAGGAATACCCACGAGCCCGAGCCCATCGGTGTGCTATGGCGTGGGACGCCAGTAATTCGCGAGAGAATGGAGGCGTGGAGCGGGAAAACGCGGAATTCGGGCTAGAGGGCTCTTTGCTGGCTTATCTGTGACTTGTTTGAATTGAACCCGTGCCTCTTTTCGTTCACTATTTCGTTCAGACACTATCTGCAAGGGATACGCAATGGAGACTCGACTGCCTTGCCCCTTGCCGCTGTCATACTTCACGCCTGAACGGAAAATCACAGCATCCCCCCTGATATGTATACGGGCCCTGCTCAATATTCTTCTTCCTTCCCTCCTTCTAAACCTTTCTCTCCTTGCCAACACCGAAATAATCCAATTTTCCTTCGCATAATAGCCTTTGTAGCCTTATCGTTCCCTTATACATATCTTCTTGGGGCTCTCAGCTTCATGCCGGAAGTTGCCGCCTCGCTACACTCCTCGGTCACATCAGGAAAAACCCCATCGGCATTTGCGAGAAAGTCCACTTGGAGGATCTGTACAATGTAATTAATTCGCAATCCAATAAACCCCTCCGAGAACACCTGCGCTTCGTCGTATTCGGTAGTCGACAAGATGCTGGGTTTCTCCCCCTGCTGCAGCGCAGCCAGAAACGCTGTTTTGCTTCTTCCCTACAACGCCCAAGATTTCAGCCTAAGAAGCACTCAGAATATTAAGATGTCGGCGACATACCGGTCCGGGCAGACGGTGTTGCCCCGCCACAGCGCCAGGAACCGGCTCGACGGAGGAACTTCCTTCCATGTGGTCGCCGTCACACTCGAGCAAGTCGAAACGGAGTCGGATTCTGCCACCGTCGTCGTTGATCCTGGCAACAAGGGTATACAATACTTCTGTCTGTGACCGGGTGGTCAGGTACGTAGTCCGATCATACAGCATGAAACAAAACTACGGTAGTGGGAAGCAAGTCAAAGTTACTACTTATTACTAATCATCGGAGTTTAAATTCCTTCCCACACCATAACCACCTGTATTTCGATCTTCCCATACATTCCACAATTATTTGGAGGTCCTGAATTCGTACATGTGCCTCCAGAGCTGCGTTTGAGGGATTTACAGAATATCTGACCCAGAAAAAAATGAGTTCAAAGGTTAGTTGTCCAAAGAGGGTAACCACCTGTATTTCGATCCTCCCATACATTGCACAATTATTTGGAGGTCCTGAATTCGTACATGTGCCTCCAAAGCTGCGTTTGAAGGATTCACAGAATATCCGACCCAGAAAAAAATGAGTTCAAAGGTTAGTTGTCCAAAAAGGTTTACCACCTGTATTTCGATCCTCCTGTACATTCCACAACTATTTGGAGGTCCTGAATTCGTACATGTGCCTCCAAGGCTGCGTTTTAGGGATTTACAGAATATTTGACCCAGAAAAAAATGAGTACAAGGGCGAGTTGTTCAAATGGGCAACCACCTCCCTTCAGCTTCTTTATTTTTCCATTTCCCATTTTGATGTCCCTTTTCTTTCTTAGTGTACATATTTCATATTTCCCCTGCAGCAAGGCACAATTCGGAGGGTAAAAAGACACATTGAGCTCGCACCCAATCGAAACTTTTTTTTTGCAAAGGTATGTATTTTTGATGGCTGACTCGGCAACCCAATCACGAGCTCAATTCTTCCCCCAAACTCAGACTACTTTGCAGTCGCCATCTAACCACTCTAAGGATCATATATTCCGATTCCGAAGCTCATCTGGCAAGATTCAAAGAAATGGGAGCCCCATCAATTTTTTTTTGCAAAGGGGGGAGATCGATAGTACGTTTTCATAGCTTTGGTATGCTGTGATAAAAATGATGGCTCAGGATCATCACTGTGTGGTACTGATGAGGAAAGTGGCCCACATTCCAAGACAAAACTTGCAGGTCCAGTTCAAGTTCCTCGCGAACGATGGAACTCTGACTTTCGACGCTGGTTATTAAGGACGTGCTACATTTAGAGCACAGAATGAATGAGGTGCGCATGACGTCACAATCCTTCAGCTCCTATGCAACAGATTTTCCCTCCAGCGCATGAACGACGTCGAGAGGGAGCAGAAGGTGCATATCATCGCACGGATGCCGTCGAGGTTGAGTTCTGGTGCCGACTTCCAGATCTCAGTGAAAAGAGCAGCAGTTGTTCGAGCCAGCCCACTTTTGGCCTCAAAAAGCTTGCGATTTTTGGCTCTCAAAAAGTTTAATTTTCGGACAAGCCTTTGGTGGAGCTTCCCGGGGCCTTGTCAAAAACAGGAAGAACCGAGGTAACGCAGTGATATCAAGCTCTCAAGGGACTGGGACGGAGTTAGGCAAGGGTCTTGTATATTATGTAAGACTACATACCTGGGACGGAGTTAGGCAAGGGTGAAGATCCCTTGGGTCCATCCCTTTCTATATACATGTACGGTCCGGTACCTAAACTAACATACCGATGCGTTACGTCACCTATTCCAACACACCCCCATGATAGACTCGTTACCAGTCTGCGACGGCAATTCTTTAGTGCAAGCACTATGCCGTAGGCACATAGTGCTTGCACTAAGTGTTGCCGTAGCAGGCAGACTGGTTACGAGTCTACCCCCATGACACGACGCGTCTACGGGCTGAGACCAAGCAGCTGAACCATCGTTTCAACTTTTGCACGTCCCATTGATTTGGTGAGGATATCCGCTGGCATTTTATCTGTCTGTAGGTGCACAACCGATATTCGCCCGCGTGCGACCTCATCTCGAAGCCAATAGAACCGCAGATCGAGATGCTTCATGCGGCCATGGTGTTCCGGGTCCTTCGCAACGGACAGAGCGGACTCGTTGTCGATGTGGAGCGTGGAACTATGCGTGAAGCTGTAGCCGAGCTCAGTGAATAGGTTTCGAAGCCATAGGATCTCCTGTCCAGCTGACACTGCAGAGATGAACTCGGCTTCAGTCGTCGAGAGAGTCACAATTCCCTGTAGTCGGCTAGACCAGCTTATGGCGCCACCTGCCATCAGGACAACGAAACCTCCTGTGGATCGACCATTATCAGGATTGCCGCCGTGGTCTGCATCAGAGTAAGTCTGAAATAATTCAGAGGGCGATATGATGGGTTTGGCGGGGCGAGTATACGTGATTTTGTAGTCGAGCGTCCTCTTCAGATATCTGAATACTCGTTTGACAGCTGTCCAATGTGCTGGTCCAGGGTTGCTCGAAAAACGGGCCAGAACACTGACTGTGTAGGCCAGGTCTGGGCGCGTCGCAGTTGCCAGGTAAGCAAGTGCTCCGACAGCATTGATGTATGGAATGTTCCGCATCTCCACGGCTTCCTGGTAGTTCTTCGGGCATTGTGCTTTCGACAGCTTCAAACCGGGATCAAGGGGAGTGACAACAGTGTCGCAGTTTGACATTCCGAATCGCTCTAGAATGTCGAGACAGTACTGGCGCTGGGAGAGGGTTACAGTGCCTCGATTGAGATCTTGTTTAATCTCGACACCCAGGAGCCAGGATGTCGGACCCAATTCCCGGAGCTTAAAGTGCTTCTTGAGCTCGAGCACTATCTGGTCGACCTTCTCTCGGGATTTCGATGCGATGGTCATGTCATCGACATACACAGGGATAATGATCCGTTCGTCGCCGCGCCCATACACCCAAACGCTATGCTCACACGTAACCCGGGAGAAGTTCATAGTGGTCAGAGCCCTGTGCAGGGTTTGAATCCAGACTCTCCCGGCCTGCTTGAGGCCGTACAGAGATTTGAGTAGGCGGAGGACCCATTGCGGGTTCTTTTCCACGAACCCCTCCGGCTGCTTCATGTAGATCTCTTCCTCGAGTTTCCCATGAAGAAAAGCATTTGAAATGTCGACACTGTAGAGTATGAGGTCTTCGATAGCGGCGAGTGCGAGGATCGAACGAAGTGAGGCCCATTTTGGTGTTGGGGCAAAAGTCTCGTGATACTCGAATCCCGGTCGCTGACCACAGCCCTGCGCGACCAAACGTGCCTTGTAGCGCTCAATGGAACCGTCGGTATTTCGCTTCACTTTGAATACCCATCTGGAGCCTATGGCTCGACGGCCTGGGGGGAGTTCCACTAGCTCGAAGGTTCCATTCTGGACAAGTGCTTCAATCTCCTGAACAGCGGCGTTGTGCCACTGGGTGCGCTCCTCTGGTGATCTCTTCATGGCTTCGGCATAGGAGCGGGGCTCTGTGCTGGAGGACGACGCCTTTGAGGCGTGCTCAGAGGTGTCAAACGCATACTGGAGTGCTTCCTCGTGCGACAAGTAATCATCATATTGGCCCGTGTATACGAAATCCAGACCTGCGCGACACGCTCGAGCTGCATCCTGTATCCCACCGTCGTCATCTGGTTCCTGGTGAGAGTCGGTGGATGAGGTGAACTCGGAGGGGTCGTCTGCGGTATGTGGCGTAGGGAGTTCTTGATCAGTGGCCTTAGGTTCTAACCATTGCATCTGTTTCCTCATGAGGTGATTCACATTCAGTGATCCACCTCGACGATCTCGCAGCTTTCGTGGTTCATCCAGTAGTGGAAGAGGAGAAGGTACTGGGGGATTGTCATGCGGAGGAGGTGAAACTGGTGGAGTGGGGGGCTCGAGTGATGTTTGACGGGTATCCGCCGAAGCTGAAGGATTATCATCTTCGCTTTCACCCCCATCATCCGACAACTGAGGCGGGCATTCAGGCACGGAAATAACCTTCTTTGTTGAGTTTCCCGGGAAATAACGTTCGTCAAAAACTGCATGACTGCTGGTGTAGAATTTTCGAAGCTCAGGATTCCAAAACAGCCATGCTTTGGTGCCATGGGGATAACCAACAAAGATACACCTGCGAGACTTTGGGTCCAATGCCTTGCGTTTCTTCTCATTGCCAACCGAAAACTTTCCTGCGAAGAGAAAGACTGGGCCCATGCCGGACCTGGACCTCTCAGTCTTGTTTCTTCGCCTAATACCGTCACTCAATATCTCGGGTTGGATGGTAAAAAAAAAGGAACACACGGGATCTGCGTCTCGGACAAGCAGCCCGCACGTTTGTTTCTGCGACCCTTGCGGGATCCAAGCTGCCCCACTCACTCCGCGACAACCCTGCTCAACCCACCCTCCTCAAAACCAATTCCGAAATGTATCTAGACAACGGAGACCACTGCCTGCTCGGCGCATTCGTGATCGCTAAACTACCTAACCAGACGACATTTATCGCCGATTCAAGAGATACTTCAAATTAAAGGCAGCGCAGACGACTTCAGCCAACGGCCTTCGGCCGTGCTTCTGCAATCCGCTGCCATTGGAACTGTGCCAGATCCATCATACGGGATGCCTGGAATCAATCTACTGCAGCAGTGGTCGCTAGTCTCAATGAAGGTGCTTCACTTCACGTACCATCGATGATAGACTCAGCACTTTTTTAGGACATTTTGTGCACGATCAACATGCAGCATAATTGCGCCGTGCACGAGTGTGCCGACACTGGGTTCCGTCGGATTTACCAGGAACGTCAAGCAACCGAGCAGACACGTCCGATGATAGCTCATGGCGGTCCCAAGCTCGACTTGCTTCTCAATACGTGCCAAATGCGAGACGCCGTAAATCTCCAGCATTTCAGAATCAATTCGCCAGTTTTTGACTCCGAAATCACGGGCATAATCATCGAATCCAGCATCCTTCACGAGGTCCAGCAGAAGAAGACTGGAATTTGCCCAATACCAGCATTTCCAATCCCTCTCCCATGCGAGTTGAGAAGGATCCACGCCACAAGGCTCTTAATATCACATCGTCTGGAGCTCCCTGACTTGCCCCCTGGCTGAGTTTACAGAAGAATCCATAGTACCAACGGATCGACTCCGGATCGAGATCATGAATTGAACCCAAGGAGTCGATCTAAGGAGCTGTCAGCCGTGTTTTCTGTTGGTACGTTTGATCTCCCAACCACAGATGTAAGGGTTCTGTTATGGAGGTGTCGTGCGCAAACCGACCAGATCCAGTGGTACATCATGTTGTCTGGTGGATTACACATTTCGGGGCTGAAAGCAGAGGGGCAGAAGGGAGAATATATTGAAAAGTATATATATAGATATGTTCATGAGACGGGGTAAGGTATAACAGCGACTCGGAGTTGTTCGGGGGTCTCTGAAAAAAAAAAAAACCATCCAGCATCAGATGCGTCAAATGGCGAAGTCGGAGGCCGCAGCCTCAAATGGAACAGCTGTCGTTATAATGTCAGGAACAGATAGGGAATCTGGTCAGCGGGACTTACGGGAAGCATTCTTGAACAAATATACGGCTTGCAGGTCGTAGAACGTCTGCCAGCGTGTCATCGCCGGTTTTTTGCCTTTGACGTCGCTACCCTCAGCTCTCACGGCGTAACGACCAATCTGAGCCTCGATCAAAATGATGTCGTGCACCGTGATCTGCTCAACACTCAGTTTTTCCATCAGGGACTTATCCTTGAGTGCGGTTCGGGCGTCGTAATAGTCCGCAAATTCCTTGGTCGTTGAACCCTGGCCGCGTTGTCCACGGACAGTCATCCACCGCGTAGCCCTAAACTGGTCCGGCCCAAAGGCATCGGCAACCGCGGCTGACGATTTGGTCAGTGTATATACGAACTTTCATCCTGCGACTCACAGGAGTTACGTGGCATACAAAGGCCGTGCAACTGTTTCTTGCAGACCTCGTGCAAACCAGCGTTGACAGGTCGAACAGACAGCGCAACTCGTTTGGCGGGGAAGCCTTCCTCATTGAACCAGTACTGCGATGCAACCTCCCCAAGGACTCACACTGTGATGGCTTTGGAGGTACCCTTTTCACACACGAGATCGGCTGCGTTGTCGAAGGACGTAGGGATTCCCCAGTCCAACCCGACCGCAATTTTGTTTACCGCATACACGTTGCGGCTCCTGTCAGTGAAATTGACGACGGCGTTGATGCGTCTAAGGGCGTCAAATAAACGTTGTACCACAGGAAGTAGGACTAACTTCAAAAGGGGGTACTCCATGCCTGCGAGGCGCTCACGGGGTACGTTCTGGGCCTCCAGAGAGAGCAAGGCTCCCACCTACGGGTGTTGCCATCAGACTGTTCCTTTGCAGATAAATTATTCTCTTACCATAGTATCTGGGAAAGGAGCCACTTGTGTCGGGACATGCGTGTTGCTGAGGCCAGTAACTTGATCCTCTACCCCAGACAACGCACTTTGGACTATAACGGGTACTTCCGTGCGAATACTGATCGGATCGCTAGCGGCACGTGGAAGCAGTCCGGACGCAATCTTATCATCCAAAACTGCTCGATAGATCGCACTGCAGTTCCACAGTTAAATTTAACATCAAACGGAAGGACCGTCACGTCCTACTTCAGCCCGGTTAGGTTCAGTCCTACCAGAGCTCCGGGCTCTACGCCGATCTTGCTTAAAAGTGCAATAGCTTTGGCCTGCAGATGCACATTAGCTCGAAGTGCGCCAACGCGACTCTCACGGACCTCCGTTGTGGCAGGTGGATATGCTGTCAAACTCGAAGAGCCAGTGGAAGCAACAGACACATCACTTGGAACAGTGGGAGCAGAGGCTGTGGCCACAGTGGACTCCTCTTGCGCCGAAGGCTCTGCACCGTCTTCAGCAACGCTTGCACTGTCGATGGTTTCCTGAAAATGTAGCCTGTTCCACCACAGTCAGAGGGGCTTCCCACAACGGTCATATGGGAGGAAATGTACGTAGGGTCAGGGACTTCTAATGCGCTGTTGTGATCTGCTTCAAGATCGCTGGCATCGCCGCTGCGATACGTTGCATGAGTCATGTAACTACACAGATTTGGGTGGAAGACAACTCACTCCTGGGTAGGTTCAGCCCCGAGGGTATATCTATGACCGCGATCCGTCAGTTGTTCGTATATAAACGGTCGAGCTTACTCGGGCGTAGGTTCAGGATCCTCAGTATTCCTATGAGGCAGAAACAGTAAGGAAACGTCAACCGTCGATGCAAAACGGGTAGCGCACTCATCGGGAGGTGCGGCAGCATGAGAAGCCCTAGGACCAGGAAATCATTAATAACCCTGGGAACAACGTAATGTAGGACCAACTTGGCTCGTTTGGCAGGTTCTTGGGGGGCGGACAAATTATTAGCGGCCCTCTTGGCAGTGCGCGATGAACGAGGATTGGTTGGCGGAGTCATCTAAGGTCGGACGTTTGGAGGAGATGGTAAAACCGACCTTTATAGAGAAGGTCTAACCACATATTTTTCCAACAGCCTCTGTGCACCGCACCTGATATTCAAATTCACCACCCGTACCATATGGACGTAAGTGTGCCAGGTGGCTTCGCATCTGGAACGTGTTTTGACAAGTTCATAGTGCGCATGCCGAACCGATCCTTTGAAACAAGTCCCGAGCAGTAGCCCGCAAGCCGTATCATCGCACGGAGTGAAATTTGATTTTTCTTTCGGGCATGACCACGCGGTGCACTCGCATTGTGCCACAGTTGAAACTCAACGAACCCAAGTCCAAACAGATGGGAGCACACGACCGTAGGGCCTACTCCCGCACATATTTGAATTTCGTGTACGAGCACGCGGTGCACTACCAGCAAAGTCAAATTACACAAGATCGGTGCAGATCTGCACTCCGGTATGAGAAGTATGGACTGTGCGTCAGTGGATCCATGTGATGGCAATTTCAAAAAGTTACACCCCAGCGTCCACCGTATTTGAGAATGCCATCACTTTAGAACCTTTCCATCGAGATCAATTTCCATGTGTATTGCGCTGAGTGCGCATTTGCGGCCAAATTATGTATGTACTCAGGTGGCTCTATAGCTTTTCTCACCGATAAATTCAATTTCGTCCTAACATGAAACCTCCATCGAGGTCCGACCAGTAACTACCAGTACTCGAACACGTCGGGTGGCATTTCATCACTTTCAATGTAGACTTTTATCGTTTCGCGCCATTTGAAATCTGGCCCAGAAATCAGCGTTCAAGTGCGTACGGGATTCGGAAAGACCATTACCGGAAACCCTCGAGTTATTGAGTACCCGTACACTTTCAGCACCATATGTGGTTGTAATGCAACCGGACCCATGAAGTGTCCAGCGCGTTACGGGAGGTTCCGGGGTCCCTTGCTGGATGGGTGTAGGTGGAAACCTGATCGACAGACATCCTGGGTCGTCGGTGCGCCGCAACGTGGCCGGGCAATTGTAGTCCACTCCGCGAATATGAGGTATATCACAGTCCAATAAAAAAAAATATCCCCTGCGGGTGTACTTGTTGAGCACTTTCCACGCACGCTGATGTGTGGGAAGATCATCCTCTGGCAAAGGCATGAGATGAGGAGTGGTGATGGAGGATCGGTGCAAAGTCAAATCCGGGTATGCAATCCAGATCTTGTGGCCCGTCCAGGCGTTCATTACTGCAGTAGAGTGAAACGCAGTGACCGTGTCGTACGGGCTGTCGGTGAGAGATTCGATGACATTGATTTTCATGCGGCTGCCATCGGTCTGCAACCACGAAACCCTGCCAATCGCAGTGGCATCTTCGTACTCGGTTGTCTGCCTCACGACCTTGTAACCCCCTGCCAGGTCGAGGAATTTGATGACCTGATCGCCTTTGCCACGCGGGGTGAAGAAGTCTAGATCGTTTGGGCTGAATCCCGGTCCGCTATGGGTCAGTGCTGCGACGCAGGAACCGTCGCAGCACATTGAAGGGAGTCTGCGACCAGTGACGCATGGGCAGGTGACTGATTTCCAACCTCCACCCGTTCAGCCAAGGACAGCTCGCGTAAAAGTTGCAATGCAGCGTGGTACTGGACGGAACCTAATGTTGGAGATGTTGATCTCATAAGTGGACCAGCGATATGACGGACCTTGTTGCTCGGGACTATACCACAGCTTTCCTACATGGTCGGCGACTTTCTTGTATGCATTGGGTGACGCCAACGCAATGTGCAGTAGTTGTAAAGCCGATAATGGAGCCAATAATTCGTCGAGTTGTTCCGGGTTAGTCGTAGCGTCTATGCGTGCAACCATTGCCGTGAAATCGATGGGATGGGCCACTGTTAACGCAGGTCAGATGCACCCTCCGTAGAGGTACCACTTACTGATCACTCGAAGGCAATCGGCACTATTCTTGAGGCAAATCACCCGGTTTAAATAAAAAAATCATGAGTTCCGCCTCCGGATGATCCGATCACACGTACCACCAGGTTTAGGTCCGCTTCAAGTTCAAATGCGTTCTATAGAGATCAAGGACATAGTTATCAAATTTCCGTGGGACCCGACCGCAATTGTGACAGAGATCACCACCTGCTGACCTATAAATGAGACGAGACCGTGATCTTCAACGTGGAACCGTAACAGTAATCCCATACTTGAAACGCTCCATGTTATGATGAGTGCCCGTAAACTACATCATGATATTGCCAACTCGCCTCGCTGTCCTCTGGACAGCCATTTGACTGAAACACCCTCCTTTGAAAAGCGAACACATGTTGGATGCGTAATGCATCCTTTAAGGAGTGTTCGCAGCGTGGGTCACCTAGGTTTTGCGGCCCATATGGAAATGAAATACCAACCCACAAGTTTACATAAATTAGCAGTAGTTTGCGCCAAGTAAATGGTAGTAGATTACGTATATCCAGTGCTCTACAGTTTATCTACCAGCAACCGCTCCAGCGATCTTTCGCTAGCAACCTGAGCCGGGTCGGAGCCAGAAGCAAGGTAAAACCACAAGGTTTGGCCAAGGCGCTGGCATCGATGGTGGTGGCGACCTCCACTTGGGGGAGTCGTACATATGATCACGACATCTCCCTTTATTGATCGGCCGAATAGTTCGGTTGCGACGGCGTTGAGAGGCTCATCCGCGGTGTGGATGATACCGAAGACTTCGTAGTACCAACGTATCGCTTCACGGTTACGGTCGTAAATTTGTCCCAAGGTATCAATCTATCTGACACAGTTAATTACCATTTGCATATGAGGTGAACTCATACTGGCTTATCCTGCATCACGGCAGAAATCTTCAGGATGGAATCAGTGGCGTGAAGACGGCCGACATGGATCAGTCTCAGGTAGATCCCGACCTCATCCCGACTGCGTGGGACGGAGTTGCCAGCAGCAAGGACTGCACCATTTGGTGGACCGATGTTTATCAGTTTCCGAATTCTCTAACCAGAACATGAATATAAACAGATCCGTATCGAAGGAACAGTACCTTTTCGCCAACCTTCCAGTCTGGATTTTCCGATTTAACCTGGAGATGCAGCAGGCGCGGTGAAGTGGCAGACACCTTCTGTTTGTTGGTCCAGATCCAATCATACAGAACGAGGTCGGATGGGAATGACATCGAGAGGCAAGAACGGGAACAAGACGAGGGAATTTTATAGACGAAACTGAGACAGGGGTAACTAAACACGTATGGATTGCGGCCGTGATGCGCTGCATGAGCTTGTGTAGCAGCTCTCTTGGCCCACGAAAAGCATGAGCAACCGGCAATTGTGTAATTTTTGACTGGAGGTAGATGTCTCAACCGCTCTCAAGTAGACATACCAGGTGTGTGTGTTCATCATTGCATATTGAACCAATGCCGGAAAATCCCATGAATTTGAAAACACGATAAAACGTCATCCGCAATCCGGAGGTGTAGGACTCTGAAACACAGCCGGAACTCATGAGTTGGACTGTGATCCGCCAACTGGTTGAAATTCATTTGAGTTGAAATAGTAGATGAACATTTACCTTATGGCCGGGTAATGTATCCATGCATCCAAAATGGAGATCCCACAATATGATTGCAAATTCAAGCAAGCCGGTCCACGCGATATTTGAACCATGTGAGAACAGAGTTGTCAACGTGCTGTTCGAATTGGAATTTGACGACTGGGTCTGAACTTGCGGATCTCCCCACTCACTATCAAAGATATCCATGAGGTCGGGTAGTCTTCAGTTTGATTTGCAAATTAGGCATGAGGAATTCAGTTTCGGGCACACAATCCGGTGAGCGGTGACGCATGGGGCCGGGCTATATTGATGGTCTAATTGTTGTTGTGTCAGGCATATAAATTGAGGTATCAACTTTCACTCAGCCAATAGTCGACATGCGAGCCTCAAATATCGAAAGTCAGTTCTGGCCCGCACTGGTTGGATTCGTCTACTGCCACTGACTCGTTTAGCAGCTTTAGATCATTCGTGGCTCGCTGACCTATGGCCAGAGTCTTTGAGATTCCGCCACGCCGTCGGAATCCCTTGCGATGAGGAGGACGTCGAGAGCTCGGACGTTGTTCCCCGAACGTTTCAAGGATTGCTTGGTTGGGCCTTTGTCGGTCGTAACCCAGCCAACACCGATGGTACATGCCCTATTACTTCAATACCGGGCTCCACCATCCTTCAGGAATGTACCAGTTGGCACGGTTTTCCCAGTCGGCATCCGCATTCAGGGGTTTATCGAACGTTGTAATCTCCGTCCCCTTGGGAACCTGACTGGGTATGGAATTGTACTCATTCCGTTTTAGGTCTACATCACCTGCGTCTGCACTGCAGTCCATCGTTATCGGTGGAGGGCCAGACCATGAAGCCCAATTTTTCCACTACAAGGCAGCGGTCTCCGAGGTCATCAGTTATATTTTCCGGTCCTTGAGTAAGACAGCTCCACAAGATGCACGGTCGGAAAATAATACCCTGTACATTGCGCGCCGGGTATTTACTAAAGTTTGTGTGAACATATTCCGCACGAATAACCCTACTGAATATCTTCCGACCAGGTTACCTCCAAAACCCGTCACTTACCCTCAGTGCTGTCAGCCGGGGACGACCCGATGATGGATGCCACTGCTGTGGCTAAAGACTGGCGGGTGACGCAGAAGGCAAATGTCGGCATGTATGTTCCGGACGAGGTGGATCCAACCGACGGGGAATTCGTTGCAATTGATCCTCTCACACTTGGGGAAGGCGACTTCGTGGACGTCTGTGTCGGGTTTGACATTGTCACGCGACCTGCCAGAGGAAGGCAGGCGTCTAGTGTGCAGGTACACCTAACCCTCGAGCACGTTCTGTTGCTGGTAGCCTCTGAAAAGACCGAAGATGTGAGCATATCCGTGTTTCCGGGGTTATGTCACTAGCACCTGAACCGCAGATGAGCGTGGATCCCATCGAAGTACAGGTCCACAAACCTGGCATGACTTTTTGAAGGAAGTGCGCCAATAGGACTGATCTACCTATCGAGATCTTAGTTATATGTCTCCGAATGTCCACTTACTCGCTTCTTATTCCATATGATTTAAAGAGTCCAAAAATAAGGGTGGGATAACTGTTTCGAGAGTCGGCAGCAAACCGAACTTGACGAAATTTTGGGAGTTGTCATGCAGCTGGGGACCCTTTGATGAATTGACGAAATGATTTTTCGGGTCACGCGTCACACCCCTTGACGTAGGTAGGTAGGTAGGTAGGTAGAATTACACGGCACGGTCCCGCTCAGGAACGCCGGTTCCAGGAATTATCCCGATGTACACGCACTAAGTAGCAACATCATCTTCCCTGGGCCTCTCTGTATCCCATTAGCCGAGCTCCCGGTCGCAGCTGTCAGTCGTGACGTTCAAACTCGCCGGCGTAGAGCTAAAACGAATTGAATTTAATAGTACAGTATGTGATCTAAATAGCCCAAAAATAAGGGTGAGATAATTCGGACGCAAACTGAACTGAACGGCGCGAACTGGACCCGAAGTCCAGCTCAGGGTTTGGTAAATTTGAGTGCTCGCAATCCTGTGTTTGCATCAGATCCGATGGGTTGGCCATCAACCGCTGCTCACCGGAATCAGATGATATAAGTTTGTGGTTTTGTGTCATGGATACGCATGCTCGAACACTCCGGCCACTAGTATAGGCTATCTTCGTCCGCCACCCGCGTTGTCGCTCTGGCGTCGTGCCGCGTATCATACTCGGCTCTGGTACGTGCATCCAGAATCTCCAGTCGTGCAAATTCGTCCCTGAATTCCTGGCCCAGTCGGCCATACAAAGTGGTGCTTTTAAAGTTGCGAAGCACTGCCAAGGATCTCAAAGATGTGGCTCTGGAAATCATCACGTAAAAACTTTGCAAGGAGCCAGCGCCGTTAAGGTCAACTATCACGCGTTCAAGACTTTTCCCCTGCGCCTTATAATCAGTGTAAGCATACGCAGGCAGAAGCGGGAATTGCTTCCGACCGACGTAGAATTTCAGCCCTGTTTCAGCCACGTACTCGAAACTGGTTGAAATGGGCACAATGGGCACAATGTCTTTCCCCGATGGGTGCATGCCCACGTTAGAGCCCGGAATCTCAACATATGCACAATCTACATACCTTCTACCACTCTCATCTACGGAGTAGTGTATCTCACGTAAAATTCCCTCCGCTCCGTTCACTACCGCAGCCTTTAATGCAATATTTTCCATGACCATAACCTTCATGCCAATACTGAGCGGTAACTTTCCCAGTGCGTCCTTTGTATGAGTAGATCTGACCTGCCAAGTCCTTCTCTGTAAGGTATCTGGGAGTGGCAGTCCATTGAATGTATCCCGCGCATGATAGTCGTGCATAACTCGGCGATGCTTTTTGGCATGGTTCAGAGTCAACTGTCTGTTGATGAGATCGCGTACGACCTTTGTGGCACATATAATTGGTGCATCTTCGAAACCTTGCTGTTCTGATACCGGGAGACCCTGTAACTGTCGAGCATGCAGTGTTTTAAAGTCCGATTCGGTATAATTCTTCCCTCCCCCTGTTTGGGTTGTACTCATACGGGTTCTCCCATCCCACGCCATACCAAGCCGAACTCTAGCCAGCAAATTGGTATGTTCTGGGTCGTCGATTGCTCTAAAGTTCTTTTTCAAGATCACGACTTTCTGTACTTCGCGCCAGATCCAAGCGCCGTAAAGGGCATTAATACTTGAACAGGTTTCCTTCACGTTAGGTGTGACTTTACTAACAAGCTCCTTGGCAAATAGAGACTGCGCCTGAACCGGCCGCAACTGGCCCATATCGCCTAACAGAATCACGTTAATCTTCCCAAAGATGTTATCAGTCCCTAACGTCCTCACCGCCTTCGCCTCATTGAGTCTAGCACATATTTCCGCCAACAGGCCGGCCGACACCATCGATATTTCGTCCAATACCAAGTACTTGATGTCTTTCCATATCGTGATCAAATCTGTGGTTCGAGAGCCGGCCTTTTCACCTTTCTTTTGGGTAAAAAGGTAAGGGCGTGTATGGTGAAACCGTCAATTACAACTGCAGCGCAGCCCGTCGGTGCACTTAACATCATTTGCTGCGATACACCGCACCGCCTGAAGAACTCTACGACGGCTTTAATAACAAAGCTTTTGCCTGCACCGCCCACCCCGGCTATATACATTAATAGCTGTTCCTCCATCCTGAACATGAAGTGCTCGGCAATTATACACAGTGCTCTGAGCTGTTCAGGGTTGTCTTGGATACCCATATCCTTGATGACATCCTGCAAGTGCTGCTCAGGAGACACAGTATCGATCTCCCCGTCCCGTTCGTGGATCAGATGCTCTTCAAATTGAAGTTGTTCTAGCGACGTTGAAGGTTCCTGCTCTTCAACTGGGTTCAATCGACGTTTCTTAGTAAGAGGCTGGCCCTCGGGTGGTTTGAGTAGCGGGCGTTTATCCTTGGCTATGACTTTCATTTTCTCGACTTGAGTAACTATAATAGCCTTTGCAGTATCTGTTGTTAAAAAGGTATGTTCTTCAGCACTCGGCAGAGAATCTTGATGGCGGAATTTCCACAGCGATGTACGGTCTAAGACCAGCATCACAGCCTGTTCGGTTGCGCGGTTCCGGAGCTCATTCCTTTTCAGACTCAATGGATCTGACAACGGGTCGTCACCATGTTCGTCTCCTTCAATTCCTTCCGCTCCATCATCCAACCCAGCATCATTTTCCAGAGCTGCAGCAAAAGAGTCCGCATCCGCAGAGGCTGGCCCCCCATTGTTTCCGGGCAACAAAGGTTTGGCTTTACCTGCCTTTCGCAAAGCCTCGTAAGCGTCGCGCGCATCTTTGCATTCGTGTTCGACCATCATATTTTGCATGATCTGTCTGCATTCGGGATTGAAGGCAGTCCTGTCAAACGCCGCGCTCCATGACTCTTCTTTTTCTTTCAAGTCTTTCAATGTCCGCCAGGGTCTGAACAAGATCAGCATGGCGCGTGCCCAGCGCTCTTTCTCCTTCGGACTACGGTCCGGACGGGCAATGGTTTCTCCAAGGAGAACGTTCACGACAGGCGTTCTCCGAAACCTCGCGACATGGGTTTCAACTTGAGGGTGATCTGCAGCCAAGAGTCCACGCAATTCTGCACCACGACCTTTACGCTTGTCGTTTCCAGAGTCGTATTCAGCTAATGTACGCCGGGCCTCTTCCAGTTCTGCTCGTTCCAAGCGTTTCTCTTCTGAGCTCGCCGAAACCTTGGTAACCCATTCTTCGTGCTCCCATAGACACAGCCTGTCAAAGTGCGGATCCCTGCTACGACAGGGATAATCCATGAGATGACCCGAAACACCGACGTAGTTTTCGGAAACGACCAGTGTAATCTCTTGTTCTAATGGAAGGACTGAATCGTCTTCCTCACTGTCGTCACTGAAGTCGTCTCCTTTAGGAATATCTGTACAATGTAGCTCCAGGTTAGGTTCCATCCCAACATCCTGACCAGGGACTTCAACTACAAAGTCATCAATGTTGTTCGCTGTGGGACCATGCATGCCTGAACTGGAATATTCGAGTTCCCGCTCCTGTTTGGCTATATATCGGTCAACCTCTCCCCACTTTAGCGGCTTAAACGTGTGGCTAGTGTAGTAGTCCCTACCCCCTATCAGGTAACTCATGACCTGCTGGTGCGACACTTCCTGTTTCGACATCAAGGCCATAACGGTTTTGGTGAAAAGGCTTCTATTGACTTTGTCTAAGTTGTTGATCTCGTCGCCGGTCCCCGCAAATTTTTCGTTGTTTCTTTTAATGGCATATTCCACAGCCGATAACCCTACGTGAGTTGCTAGAGCTGATTTAGTAATGTAGTCTGTGACATAGTATACTAGCGCTTTGGCAGCCTCGCCAGAACCGACATACTTGATATCCATGTTGCATCTCAGCAAGAACATTACCAGTTCGTTGAAGTTGTTGATTCTGGGGTGAAGCCTCCGCAACAGTATGGATTCCGACTCGGGATCCAGGTGCGTCAAAGGATTAATGTCTCCGGTGATCCTCATCCTGCAAGTAGTATCATTTCGAGGCTCTCCAGGTTTCAGATACTTCCAACAGGTCGCACGATGTACGTGCCAGTTACTCTGAGTAGCTAGTTCTTCAACAGTGACTTTGACAGCCGCGTCAAACTCCTGATCTGACATGCAATCTATGGTCGGCAACTTGTGCAGTCTGGAATCTTCCCACCCTGGCGGTTTCGGAGGTGGCAGCAACGGTCCATGAGTTTCTAGTATTGGTTCCGTTGTACTGGGAAGCTCGCAACTGATAATACTCTCGAGCCATCTAAACATACGTGTTTGAAAATTGGGATCGTCTCTCATTCGATCCCTTAACTCCTGCGGTGATGGGTTTCCTTCAATCCAGACCAGCATGTGGCAGTGAAGAGTCCCACGCCCTTGAGCTTCCACCATGGCATAGTAAGCGTTGCATCTCCCGAACAACCCGTTGCCGTTCTCTGAAGTCGACGAGGGATTATATCTGAGAATCACACGAATGAAGGCTTGTATGACTTCATCGAAAAATATTGCCGCAGGACCTGGATTCTTGGCAACGAAAACCTTGCGCTATCCATGGCTTTCCATTCTTCAGGATCCATGCCAGCCATAGCTGCCAAGAGCGGATCCGCGATGTCGGCAGGGTTGAACGTGAGGAACAGCGCGGGGGTCGCCAACTTTTTAATCAAGGCTCGGATTTCGTTCCTGCGGCACCGCTTATATCCTGCGCTGCCCTTCAAGTCTTTGGCCAGCAATTTCAATTTACCGAGGGTTCGCATAGCCTTCTTTTCAGCCTTATTAGATGGTTTGGCATTTGGGTTCAACTCCCATTTTTTCATCAGGTCAGTTATGATCAAGCTCATGTCTTGGATATCTGAAACGGCGCTTGCCTGCATACTGGGAGAGGTGCGGAAATTCACTTGCCTATTGACGTCAGCCTTTTGGATTATATTCCAGCAGACGTACGCAAAATTGGGATCTTTCTGGAACGCACCATCTGTCTGCAGCAACAAATTACGGACCTGTCTCTCGAACCCTATTTTCTGTGACTCCGTCCGATTCGGTTCGTGAAACCCACCGATGCCCCAAGGGTCTAGGTGAGGAAAATTATATGTCAGAAAACCGGGGTCACGGTCTGAAAGGAATTTCGATCCAGATTGCATCTGTAGAACGTTGTTGCGATCAAGGCACCATGCCACGGCTGATGCCTTCATCTCACGAAGATCTTGGCCTGTCCGTTCACCGACAGTATACCCGACGGTTTCCATAATGGTCTCTCTCTGCCCTAATGTACCCACTGTGATAGGTTCGGTATCGCCTCTGTCGGCGTAGCTTTCAGAATCCAGGACGGCATCAGGGAGGCAACATATATCGACTGCGTCCGGTACACCCTCGTCCCCGTCTGCAGTGAAGATGTCGTCCAAATTTTGGGCACTAAATTTCAGCCCTGCGCTAATATAGAATGCGTTGCGGGTCAGTAGGAAATTTAACATCTTTTGAACCCTCGTCTTTGATACCACCACCGGTCGCAGGGTTTTGATGTTATCCCGTGTAGGCACCGTAGACGGTCCAATAAAAAGAGCGCACATTGCTTCATGGATCTCTTCCTTGGGCGGAGGCAAGACCCGACGTAGAGTGGCAACATCCTGGGTGAAGATGGCGATGTTCCCTTTGGAATATTTCTGGGACGCAGCTTGGACTTCATCCGGCTGTTCACCTGCTTTCTTATCGCTGAAGGAGTTATTCTCGTCGATCTGGAATGGGCGGACATCATGAGGTCGTAAACAGAGGCATTATCGAAGGCTTTTTTGACGTCCGCTGGAAGTTCATCCCGTCCAAAGTAGTGAAAATTGGCCAGTGAATCGGGCGGCTGTTGATGGGATTCCAAAGACGATTTACAGGAATGGCATATCTCAAACGGTGCCTTCTTCGTAGGGTCTTCAAGTGCTGTAGCACAGAGAATTGCGTTATCATAAGCCTTTAGATTATAAGTTGTAGGCAAAGTCTCAGCAGGTAGGCTGGGATTGCGTAGGAGGGAGAGATCGTAATGTAGAGGGTTGCAGAGTGTTAACAGAGATGCTTGTGTTCGTCTCCCGCACACAGCGCACGGTCGGGGTATCCACTTCTTAGGGTTCATCTCCGTTTGCCATTGTGTAGCGATTGAGTGGCGGTGTGGCAAAGGGCAAACATAAGGGAAGCTCTCGCAGGCATCATGGACTGCAGCGAGGACGGCTTCTTTTCTGGGCCGGTTTTGGGATCCTGCACCGTTATGCTCAGATGAACGTGAGTTTTGAACGACGTCCAGCTTAGTCCTGCGATTTACCTCGTCGATCCTGACAGACTGAACCGTGCGAGGTGCAACCACACCTTCCCGGAAACGGCGAGCTGCTGCAAATAGAAATATGGAATTGCGACCGTTGCATTGATGCTCACAGAAATGAGACAAAAGAGTCTCCAGGAGACTGGCCTTGGTTTTACCTGGTTGTAGGCCGTGTCTCAAACAAATGGCGGTAAGCTGACGGACGTTCCAGTGATTATAGAGGGATACGAACCCCGAGATATTGTCGGTGTGAACTGCAATGAACTTGACACCCATATCCGCAATATGTAGTGACTGCAGGGTGACCGGAGTAACAATTTCCACAAAGTCGTATGAAGAATTGAGATAGTATGTAGTTAGGTACTGCTGACCATCTAGGACATCAACTTGAATGGCGTTGTTCAATATTACAGGTTTTGCATCTAAATCTTCCATTCTGCACAAGGTATCAGACGTGCTAGAAGGAAGGACTGTCATATTTGCGTGCGCAATGAATGGACCCGATCTAGGATACAATAATCTGATGAACACTAGGTGGATGGACTGGCAGCGAGCCGAACAAATATGGTTCATGGTGGACTGCAATAGAGCGGCCTTGCTCACATGTGACGGGACAAAGTGTGCTTGGGCAATGGAAGTCAACTGAGCAGAAGTGAGGTAAAGAAACATAGCAGTGAACTTATTGAGACTGGAACAGGAACATATGACGTGACCAGGAGAATTTCCATATGCTGACTCCATAGTTTCAAGGTCGCCGACCGCAGCTAGTTCAAACCACCTATTGAGCGAATACGTCGACAAAGTACCGTCACCATCTTCCCTGGGATCATTATCGAATACAATAGACAAGTCTTTCGATGCGATGGTTACCGGTACATTGACCGTTCTGGGTCTCATTAGTTTGCGGAAAACCAGCAACTGAGAATAACCCGGACAGGCGGCTGTACAGGCATGGTTTGTTGTCATGGCGATCAAAGCCGAACGTCGCGCTGAACTCCCCAGTTTGTGACGAGCTGTGATGCATCAGCAAAATGTCAAATCGTCTTTCGGCAGCTTTTATGACTTTTAAAAGGTCGAAAAGACGAAAAAGCCAAAAAGGTCTTTCTCCTTTTTTAGGCCAAGCCCCTTAGCTTTTAAAAGGGCGAAAGGACTCAAAAAGCCATTGGAAAAGCTACACCAGAAGTGGCAAAAGACGACTCAAAAGTTGCTTCTAGGGCAGTAAAATCGAATGTATTGCGTACTATTACCGACTACTATACACGGAGCTATGATCTACAGGGAAAAGGGGTGGTTATTACAACGTTACAAGGGCTACAAGCGTGCATACTGAGATTAAAGGCAGTGTTAATGATCTTGGAGCCTGCGCGAGATTGCGGCCAGCGGCCCTCGCAATAATCACCCAATTTGCAGGGGTAGGTGACGCAAGGTGTAAGGTGCTGAAAGACGTCGCGCAGTCCCGTGTCGCTCGCAAGGCGCAGAAAGAATGGGGTGGGCGTTGCGAGGGTCGACTATGAGGGAGGATGAATGGAAGGGAGGTGGTCAGAGGGCACGCGTGGGGCTATAGCGCGGAAAACTCAGCGTCGAGAGCAGAGGTAAAGAAATCATGACACACCTTCGTCTCTCGGGGAGGGCTACTCATCGACATCCCGCGGCCTGAGGATGATACCGGGGGGGGTACTTGGAGTAGGAGGTGCGCAGTGCGACATCTTGAAACAATCAGGGGGTTCGAGAACTTGAGGAGCTTGAATATTGTACACTTGAAGGCTCGAAGAGGTCTTGAATGTACCCCGAATCTTGAGGTGTGCGGGACCGGGAGCAGGAGGGGAGGCCGAGGGTTTGAAGGTTCGAGAGGGATGACCGCGTGGTTTGAGGCGGTCATCGTTCTTGGAAGCGGGAACACTTGAGACGTTAAAGACAGGGGCGACTTGAGGCTTCTGGAGGATTTGAAATGACTTGTGGCCTGGGGAAGCACCGAGGAAAGAAGGGACGGACCGACAGAGGAAGGGAGTGGCGGTCAAGACGAACGTCGACTTCCATCAAATGATCAACATGGTGCACGGACCAATCACGTGCTGATGCCGGACTTAACTGTTTCGCGTGTCGCGACTTAAGTTTGTCGAATTGTTTCGCGACTTGGCCGCCACCAGATGCGTCCGGCACGTCGTAATCCTATGCTCTTTTTCAATTGAACCTTAGGCTCCCGTTGGAACACCATAGGAAGCCTCGAGGAGCTTCTGTACCAGGAACCCGCCGGGTTGACCCGTACCCGTGACCATCCTTATGAGCATTGCAGTTCGCAAGCTGCCGCTTGGCAATATGCCTGTCTGATGAGATGTCGTAATTGGAACATGCCCCACTGATCTTTTCTTGGCTCTGGACAGCAATAATGGGCCGATTCTCCTTAAGCAAGTTATGTGGTCCCCAGCTAGTATCTGTAGGTATCTGGTGGTAAGGTATGGTTGGACTCGGTGCACGTGGTCCGATACAGTGAATCAATTTCCGGTTACTTTTTGTGATGACGTGTAGAAACAGATTAAGTAATGGTCTTTGATCCAAAATTTACATTGTCTAATATGACGAATGGGTTCCACATCTTTGCATTTGAGGAATCATTAATGAAGTCCCAGCAAGGAGGTATAAAATACGAACCAGGTCTTATGACAGTGTTTTTGCATGCACGTATCCTCCGTCCCGGGAAGTTTGATCCGGGTATTGAAGTCATGATCAAGACAGTGACCAACGCGGGCCAGGCTAATTAAAAAGCTGGAGCAATAGTGTCGAAGACAAATCAAGAGCACTTGGAAACGACTATATATATGTGTGGACCGGAGTGGACGGCCTCCGGTCTCATAGCATTTCTTGTCACTCTCTTAGTCAGCCTATGTTGAGCTCTCGCTCGCAGGCTCACTTTGAGCTCAACCTTCTCAGAAAGTGAGATACTATCATTAACTTTTGACCGTCCTGAAATACCGTTGACTTTTCTATCGGCACTATTGGGAGGCCTATGGTTGCGGACACAACTTCATGACAAGCCGCCATTTTGACCGTGACCTTCTAAGATTTCATCAGGAAAAATTCGGGTGAGTACATAGCTCTACGTAGCTGAGGTAGCTCCTGTAGTGCTGTCGTTACCCCCCCAAATTATAGTACAACGTAGTTCACTGCCAAGACTACGTAGTACAAAAATAGTTCTCTGTAGTCAAGGGCCTTGTCTACATAGTCGCGTAGCGCTGTAGCACTGTAGTCTACATAGCTCAACGTAGCAATCTGTAGCGCCATCTCATTCCACTGTTCCAATTTTGCGGATGGGCAGGAAAAACCACATTACATTAAATCTACTGTACATACATGAATGCGTGTAAAATCTCCACATCCTCCGGTTAATTCATCGCATAGTGCCAAAGCTCAGCGACAACCAGACGCTGAAGAGAATCTGATTCTGAAGGAGGTTGAGCGAGAAATACTAACAGAGGATAGGACGTATGTACCGACATTCAGACCCGGAAAACAACCTGCGCGATCAAGCACGCATTATGTACTTGCGGCGCAGCGCGGCCGCCCTTCTTGCGTGCCGCGTCGCTGCAACTCGCACTCTCCACTCACATTTCCAGCATCAGTGAGTACCCATGGTGGTCACTAGACTCGTGAACCAGTCGGCTCGCAAGCTCACAGACAGAGAACGCCGACCAGATTAGGATAGAAACCAAACATATGCCAAACATTTGATGGATTGATACGAACAGGTGAGCTTGCTTACCGACTGGGCCGGCCCGTCGTTGATTTGGGTGATGGATTTGCGCCCGCCATTTGAGAGGTGCGAACTTCGTCGTAGGACGTCGAAAACATGAAAAAAAAGTGCTCAAAGTTCCTAATTGAAAGATGGATAACTTTTAATTTCCTGTTGAATGAGACTAATATGTTTTTTGGGTATATATGACCTTGGTATTCCATGCCCACTAGCCAATGCCCCGTCACCTTTCCACAGGTCCAAAAAAAGCCCGCAATAAATTTTATACCATTCAATAGAGAATTGAAAGTTATCCATCTTTCATATAGGAAGTTTGAGCACTTTTTTTGACATTTTTACCCTCCTCTGACGAAGTCCGGACCTCTTGAATGGCGGGCGAAAATCCATCACCCAAATCAGCGACGGGTGGGCCCAGCCGGTAATTCATCATACGAGTTCCGCGAGTAAAAATAGATTTTGATAGAATTACTGGATGGGGACGAGCCTAGGTGGTCACAGTAAATTCCATCTGAAGCATGACCTTGGTCTAAACAATGCAATACACCAGGTTCGGAGCAAGCCTGTCTCCGCACCGGCGAGCCGGTGATTCTCGGAGAGAGGCTTGGTCCAAACTACCAAAAAAGGGCAATGTGTTCAGTAGCACTTTTCTCAACCATTTCAACTCAGATTGGCTAGGTCCCACTGAATAATTTGTTGATTGGATGTTCGACTAGAGGTTTGTATATTTGTATCCGAGATATGGCCGGCTGTTAGTGCAGGCCCGAGCCGAATAAGATCGAAAAAAATATGTTCAATTAGGAGTTGTGACCACAATAGAACGAAAGAGCCTTGGAAATGCTGTCGAATGCGCCTATTTTCAAGCGATTTGGTTGAGAATTGAGCTCACAATGAGCAGAGGAAGAGAGGCAGTTTTGAGTTGCTCTTTGTTTACAAAATGATCGGAGGTGTCATTACTTTGCAAACAGCTGTAATATAATACGCAAATAATAGATACAGATACGATACGGCCTCAGAGCCCATACTTAACACCCGAGTTCGACGCTTCCTCCTTGTCTTCCTCCTTGTCTTGAGACACCTTATTTACTTTCTTGGCCTAGACTAAGACAAAGAGAACTATGCTCGTGTAGCTGGATCGCGGGCTGGAAAATTAAGGTGGAAACGTTATTAATTCGACTAGACGACGAGTTCGAGACTCACTCGGAGTGTCCTTTTTCTTTCTGCATTTAAATGCTCGAACGTCCAAGCGAGCGCTGTCCTAAGGGCAACATTCCAAAGCTGTGCTGGCCGGCGCTGCATTTTTGAATGGTCGGGTGCAGTACACCGCGCTCCGGGCTGATTGGAAGCCTTGCCATTTGAAACCCGTGACTTGCAACTAAACAGTGGAATACACCACGCTTTAGAGCGTAGCACACTCCCCAGGCCTTCCCTCGAGGCGCGCGCACCAGAAATGGATAGACCTGGTCAATGTGCAACTTTCTGGCCGTTCAGAATTTTTGTCTGGCCATCTAGACGTCTTCCCAAGCCCAAAGAGTGTTTGCCATTTGAAACACATGATTTGCAGCTAAACAGTATTCAAACCCTACCTCGTGTCGAGGTTGCAACCCCAACAAAATTTGGAGATAATCATACTTGGTCCTGACTATATTTGTAACCTCCATAAACCAACCCGCAGAAACTGAACGTGCCGTGCCCCATGCGTGAGTTTATTTTGAGTTCCCCCAACCCGCCGACTTCACCTGGTGAAGTCAAATCGTTTCATATCCCTTCAGCTTTCGTACTCACCTCTTGATTTCGTATACAGGTAACTCTCGGAACCGTTAAGCAGCGGTTGATCAAAATCGAGAACAAAGTCCGCATCGACCCCACCTACCCGGCGGGCTTCATGGGTGCGTGGTGCCTCATCTCCTTCTTTTCAGAGGGCAGTATTGAACGGTGTGTGCAGATGTCGGCGAGCACTTCTGTCTCCTCTACGACGTCGAGGGCTGTTTCACCATCCAGATAAAATAGCCAAAGCGCCCTGGAGTCAAGCGTGCAGAGCCCGAGGCGGCGGGGGCACCGAAGCAAAATTTAAGACGGGCTTGATGTTGACGAAGCTAGCAAATAAGCTGATAGAGCGGAAAACAGGGAAGGAACATGCTTGATCGTGGAGCTGACTTGCGGGCAACTTGCGTACACTTGCGGTTCCATGATTCTTGATGAAAATGGACTCGCAGGGTCTGGACGCTTGTGTGAGACTTGAGGGCGGAGGTATGGATTGGGGCATTCTGCGGATCTGAGAGCCACATCAAAGCCTCCAGCTAGCACCGAGGAGCATTTTGCAAGAGCGACGATGAATGAGGGGGATGCGAAGAGAGGAACGTGCCATTGACGTGGCGTTCTTCCAGCGGGCCTGAAACACCGGGATAGTGAATGTGACCCATACTCCACATTTTTAGCTGACAGGATTTCCCAGGCAAAATTTGGCCCACCAAAATGTACAATGCATTTGAATTACAAGTCACATTCACTATCCCGGTATTTCAGGCCCTCCGTAGTACTACCAAATACATCATATAAAAAAAACTAGGTCAATCGGAGCAGTATAGGAACGGCGGCAGCTGTTCTGCGCTGAGACATCGTGCGGCCAAATACCTACGGGCCTCATCCGGGAAACTTCGGACGAAACTGATCTTTGCGAGCCAACGGACCAAGCAACCATTAGACCACAGTTTCGGCGTGTCACGCGTGTGGCACACGCATCGAGATACCAGAACGAAAGTGACCTTCAACCATAGACTCGTGACCAGTCTGCCTACGCCGTTCTAACAAGGTGGGCTTGTTGGCGTAGGCAGACTGGTACTTCTCGGAGCTGTCAATTGGGCTGGGGCGGAGTTTGAAATTAAGTCTTGACTTGAGTAAGACCAATGACGCAATGAGCCGCGGCAATTCCGGAGATCACGGTCCGAAGTTGATTTCCACTAAAACTATCCTCAAATTTTACGGCATTCTGTACCATAAAGAACAAAATTAAGGAGGCCAAATGAAAGGGATAATTCTTTTATTTATTAGCCCAGCTTAAATCAAAAATAAGTAAAAAAACTGAGCATAAACAGATTAAGATTGTGAAAAAGCCACTTAAATTTCAAACTCCGCCCCAGCCCAATTGACAGCTCCGAGAAGTACCAGTCTGCCTACGCCAACAAGCCCGCCTTGTTAGAACGGCGTAGGCAGACTGGTCACGAGTCTACTTCAACCACTGGTCCGTCAGTCTAAATAAAATAAAATGTCAGAATGAATAGACCAGCGGCAGGAATCAATATGGATTGTGTTTGAGGACAGGGAGGTCAAACAACGTATATAATCCCCGATCCAAGGCATGGGGCGAGGTATGTACATTGTACAGGTGCTGAAAACCACATAGGCATCCACCTCACGTGTCTCGGAATTGATCCGGCGGCGGCCGGCGCTTATTGTCTTTCCTTCCTGGTTTCCACCGTCATCTTGCTTGCATGTCCACCGTACTTTGAACCTCTCAGCGACGCTTCCGTGATCTACCACAACTGTTGTCTTTTTCCACCACGGACCGCGCGGAGATTTCCCCCACTGCGGTCGTATTTCAGTGTCGGAACTTCTACATGGTCTCATGAAATTCTCCCAATGGGTCCCGTCCCCGCCTCTGTCGCGCATCCCCTGTATTGGCCGCCCTTCTGTCGCGCCTCGCCTTTGTCCTCGCATTCTCCGTACGTGCTCAGCTTGGGGGGGTGAGACCGTGGCGATTCCCGGCAGGTCGAACTGGTGATTCAGGTGGAGGTGGATTGATTATCACAGTCTTTGCGGGTGAAGGTGTCTGTATTTCATCATGGGAAGACTGTGACCCTCTTGTTTGTCCCTTCAATTCTTACTGGAAGAACTCTAGGTCGATCTGCTGCAAGCAGGGTTACTTATACCACACGAGCACATGAACACGGATGACCTCGTCGTCGCGCGTGCGTACATATCTGCCTCATACACTCAAGGTCCCGCTGACTCGGTGGTGTACAGGCGAAATTCTGGAAATCGGTGCCTTCTGGAGCATCCGTTCGCAAGATCTTGTCTCTTTCGACCATTATCTCTCCCAGCTTCAGACCTTCTACAACGATTTTACGTGCGTGGCATGCGCAACTTCAAACAACATGTTTATTGACTTTTCGATCCAGCACCTTGCCGCCTTCGCAGTATGAGTACCCCATCCGTGGGCTGCAGCTTGTCCGCCTACTTACGCAGAACCTCATTGTGGACTTTCACACTGCGTTGGAGGGTCTGCATGACATGGCGATGAAGAGCCCGTACATTATGTAACCAATCAACCTCGAGCGCTGGCTCATGGAGGGCAGCTATGCAAAGGTGTGGGGCACCTGCGCCCAAGTGCCAGCACCGGAGTATAGCTACTTTGTCGACAGCCTCATGGGCGTCACTCGGTCAGTCTGCCGTTCGCTCTGTGGGTGAATAATTGCGCTCAGACAATCGTGGACAGGAACGAGATTGCGCGCTGTCAGGAGGCGGCGTACGAGAGCCTGACGCTGGAGGACGCCGCAACACTGCTGTTCTTCCCTTCGCAGCCCGAGTTACTAGCCTTTGCACGTGAGGTGTGTTCTGTTAATTTATGAGATTGTATGAACTGACGGGGCGCATCGGTCCCAGCGTCAGTGGAATCTCAACATGACCTTGGGAGAGGTAACATTCACTAAATGTGGCGAGGAGGCAACCTACATTACAAAGGACAAAATTATTGCCACTTCACTGCTGTTTGCACGCGAGCTAGAGCAGATTGTATAAGAATATTACGGGATTTTCAGATTTTGAGTGTTTATTCTAAGACTGGTCCAACACTTAAACGGTTGCAAAGTCTTTTGCAATGGGAACAAACGTACCACAGGGATAACCGGCTTGTGGCAGCGTGTCCGGTCCTCAAGTGGGTGAAAATTCCCCGCTACCAACGGGTTGCATTCGGGTGACTTTGACAAATTTTCTTTTTGCTTTTCCCCCGGTCGCGTCACGGCCACCATCTTGCAAGCACTTTTGTGGGCCCTTTCTTGCGATCCACCTCGATTTGGGCGTAGCCTCTTTCTAACGGTTTCCACCATTACAACCGGCTGTGCCGGGCTTCCAATGCAATCCTCCAGGCCCGCGCGCAGTTGGCATCATCATCCTGTCCATGTCGCGCTCGTTTCTCGCTTGATTTTGGGACGTTTGCCTTCGTTCTAGGTGCGTTTGACGGCCTTTCTTCCCTCCTTTCAAACTACACGCGTTGTTCGAACTTTCCCCTGTTTTTATTCCTCCCTGAGATCATGCACTCGCGGAGGTGGCGCCCTCTTGTCTGGCTTTCTGGCCGCCGCTTCTGCTCATGAAGGTGCGTTATCGAGTCAAAATCAGCCTTATACTAGGGTTACGTGCTCTGCTCATACTGCTCCCACTCCAGTCGTATAGATCTTGCAGGCTCCGATATTGTCCTACAATCTACTCATACTTCATGTCTTGTGGCTCAGACAATGATATGGATCGTGGCACGAAGGTGCAGAGGACGAAGAATGGATATTGTTCAAAACTGGTACTACTAACACAAATGCAAGCCTTGCCTTTGCGCCAATGTCTACCCAAATCCACGACTCACCGAATGAACAGCAATCCACAGAAGCACTTACAGACGTACAAACATGTTACACAGGCATCAAGGAGTTTCTCGGATGAAATCCATCAGGGTAGTGTTCTGGCGGAATTTCTTTGACAGTCTTTGTGTGCATGCCAGCGTGCTCAAGGACGAGTGGCCGCAAAATGAACAGACATGAAACGGTTGAGGCGGAAGAGGTCAAGGAGCTCGTCTAGAAAATAGGCAGGAAGGTGGTGAACAGAGCGGAGCAAAACGTAGTCGATGTTGTCGTGCTGCAGAAGCCAGTATTGCCCCGCGCACGTGTGTTCGCGTACAGCGTTTCCCGTTGTGCGTCGAAGGCGTAGAGTGCGTAGAATGCGATAGAAGGTTCCGTGGGAGAAACTAACACAGTGGAGTATTGCTGGACCAGAGGGAGTCCTCTATTCAATGCGGATTTCTTGACACCGCGATCGACATGTTTGTTGCCCAGCTTGGAGACTAGACGGTGCAATGCATTGGCATTAGAATTCGGTAGGGCAGCTCCCCGACGCACCGATGATTTGCGAGCTCGGAACCTGGGGTGGAAACGTGCGAAACAACCAAAACCAAAACTATATCACGATGTATGACCTGAGAATAGAATAAATCTATCCCAAACCAACAAAGAGACAAGCTGAGAGAGGTGTAACGGTGATTCCAGAGGTACCCGACGAGTGTCAGTCCCTAGTTCAGAGCCTTAGAAAGGTTGAAAGGGAAAGTTTTAGATCCAAGAAACTAAAGGGGCGATCTGTTGTGTTTGTTATGCACGAAACTGGAGATTCCAATAGGAATCCTCTGCTTCGAACACCCAAAAACGAGAAGGCAAAACCAAGACGAGATGTAGAACGCAAAGCACACGAGTGTTCCCAGCGTTCCAGAAGATTCAGAAGCACAAGAGATGCGAATCCCGAAGACCCGCGACAGTTCCAAACAATCCAACGATTCCAGACAATAGTACAGACGATTCAAGGTCCAAGAACAGCGATTCAATAGTGGTATAAGCGATTCAAGGTCCAAGACCGGCGATTCAATCCGATTCAAGACCCAAGGCCGGCGATTCAATATGTTCCAATAGCGATCCAATATGTTCCAGTTCGATTCAATACGATTCAAGAGCCACGCTCAGACGTTCCGTGCGTTCCGATGCAATCCACAACTTCTATTCCTTCCAACACCAATGATATTCGGGATCCACTACAAACTGGGCTTGTAGGTGACCTGAAGATCGACAAGAATCCCTCCCAGGCGCAAGCACAAAGCTTACTAGTGGGGGGAGGGTTCTGTGTCGCTCTCAGGAACACCTCTAACTACTTATACAAACATTCTATAAATAAGATATGACTATGACCATGAAAGAAATGAGTAAATATGCCGTTTAACCATCCAAAAGTCCGTGTATCCGTCTTGGCAGCTGAAATCTTGAGGATCCTATTGGCCAGGAACTCAGAACGTGATGTTCCGAGTATATTCCGACGATCCTTTGTAATGTGGTGCACATGGTAGAGTGATGAGTGTCTCACTAATCATCCACCATGCAAGTCCTTGATAGAACAACTCGTGTTCCCGACGTACCCCTCGACCAACTACACCGGAACTGAATAGTCCTGCCTTGTAGCTTTCGAATGATACCCAACTTTGAAGTGTGTCTTAGAATGGGTTCTTGGGAACGAGGTTATCACCCCAAATGGGTGAAGGTTGTGGTTCCTTGATCGCTGATCGCAAGATTGACCCACTGGAAACTCCGTTCCGGTTACTCCGAAGCTCGGTTACAGCTAGAACACCGGTCGCCAATAGCTCCGCTGTCACCTCTACCGCCTTAGGAGTTCAACCAAGTAGCTTAAGGCTCCAATCATTTACAAATCAAACGGAAACGGTAATTAAATAGTTTTAAACCGTTTAAAACAGTTTACACGGTATTTTAAGGGAGAGGTTGTGCAAGGCTGACGTGGCTACACAAAGCCGTGTGCAGAAGTGCCATCTTTTTGTCTTGTGCATCATGAGAATGACTAATTGCTGCATCCCAGACCACCGGAGCAAAAGGTGAAAAAGCCGCATCGAAAGACGTTGTGCGCCAAGAAAGCCGCATGCGGCTTTGCACAACCTGTCTATTAAATCCGTACCTTCCCTGTGCCAGGGTCCCAGAATGAAAAGAATGGGTGTTTTTGGGGAAATCTAATTCCTGGATTCACATGGTATCAAAAAATGGTGAAGACAGCATGAAAGTACTTGAAAAGTAGAGCACATTCACATTTTAGTTCGGTGGAATTGATGCACATTTGAGCTCACCACGGGCACGCCAAGTCGCTCACTTTGGGCACTTTGGGGGCATTTTGTGTCATTTTTGCTCAAAATAGCCAGCTTAAGCGCCTCCGTGTGGGCCAGGGCTCAAGGGCGATGACCCTTGCATTCTTTCAGATGATGACGAAGTCGGTGAGTCGATTCTGTAATTCTACGCCAATCATGATGGGTTGAGTTCATTTATTGGCCTTTTTCAGTAGACCCTGCCGCTGCTATTCCCTCGGCCAATTCCTCCTCCATCATGGCAGTCTCCTTGGCTTCCTCTGCAGGCTCCTCACGTCGCTCTGCTCATCCTATATTCACATCTGGCGCTCGGGTCCGACGTTCGAAACCCTTGTGTGCAGAAGATCTCATGGTTAATGGTATCACTATCTCTGGGGACAGGTCCTGCGCAGATGATTCGTATAAATGCGCGATCTGTTGGGGTTTAAAATCCCACCCCGTTGTGTAAGTGCTATTCCACATTACTAGATTAAAATTCACCAGGTTGAACAGAACCACCTGCGGCCACACCTTCTGCTTTGTCTGCATTCGCATCAGTCTCGAGACCTCGTTCCAGTGCCCTTTCTGTCGCGAACTGCTGCTGGAGCCACCCATTCGCTCGACCGATTTTGATGACGTCCTCAAAGCTGCTTATCCAAATCAGCCCGTCAACACGTCTGTTCGTTGGGCTGATGCATGGAGACTTGGCCGAAAAGAATCAATTGACTTTTTATGGTATGTCTGTCTTTTGCTAATTTTTCTGTCGCTACTTATTCAATGATAGTTCTTCGATTGCTCGTTTTCTCGGTGTTGCATTTGATGTGTTTATTCCTTCGTTGATGTTGCAACTCAAATAGTCGTTCCTATCAGAAATCTAAGAGCGCGAGAGCGCGATACCCTCAGTCGTCGTAAGTGACAAGACTAAATTAATAGTACCTAAGAGCGCGAGAGCGCGATACTATGGACATGTAAGTAATAAAGTAAAAGAAACAAGCCAATACACGTACCCCTCAGTCGTCGTAAGTGACAAGACTGAGGGACATTAGGCACGATACGGCGCAATTATATAGAGGCAAGTCCGGGACCGGAGGCCGGTGGTCGTTTCCACCCTTCACTTTCTGACAGTTCCATGTACTTGGTTTTTTATATTTAAAAATGATGAGTGTTGATTGCAATTTTTGCGGGACTCTGTTAGTGAGCTCTGCCGCGACAGCGCGCTACATTTGTCATTTGGTTCGGAAAATATCAATCGGAAGCAGTTTGTTCGTCCCGGACGGCCTATGCATTGGTGGCCGGGGCTGACGAACTATCATTCCGAGCAACCTCGGACCCAAGATATATCCTTCCCCCCCCCCTTTCCCACATTCAGAGGTCAAGATGGTGACGAGGACCCCATCGACCGGGACATGATTGGTCAGTTATACTAGTACTCTGTTCGATACGTTCACTTATTTGCCACAAGGCTCGGTGTGGATCTCGAGCTCATGATGCATGATATGACTCATCCGGTAGACCCTGAGATTCTTCGCGCAATTCGTGGTGTATCTTTGCCGGCTGTGCTGTGGTTCATTAATGGCAATAGCACTGCGTTCCAGCCCCCCGTGGATACACCTCTGTCCCCCCTCGTCCAGATGTGGCTATATCTGTCTACCCCCTGCCAACCTTCGTCGATGGGGGTAGACAGAGGGTTGTGGACACATGTCTGTCCCCGCTCGTCCAGCTGTGGCTATATGTGTCTATGTCCCATGGACAGGGTCTAGCTAGCTGTGTCTATGTTTGTCTACGTCTGTCCATGCCCATAGACACATTCACTGAACTGTTTTGAATTTCTTTTAAAGAAGTTGGCCCATGTGAGTCTACCTCTGGCTACCTTGGTCTACTCTCTGTCTATGTCGGTCAACTCAGGTAGACAGACATAACTGAGGTAGATGTACCACGTCCACGTGGTGTAGCCATATGTAGCCACATGTAGCCAGACTGCCCTGTCTAGGGCTCTGTCTATGCACCTAGCCAGACCCTCTGTCCATTGGGGGCCGGAACGCAGTGTAGGAGAGGATCTTTGGGCCCAGATTTGTACAATAATATTTAACTGGTCCGAATGCCCTTTCGGCTGCAAATTCAGCGGACGATGGGACAGGCCAAGGAAGTCGGGAATAGACGTAGCGCGATGGTATTCGAAAAATAGCCTCGATCCCTGGGCATTTTGACAAAAGGATGGTATTTTTCCTAAAAAGGCAATTCATTTGATCTCGCTGCAACTGTATATTTTGCCATCATTCAACCTGGGAATCCAAATTGGTCATCCAGCACTACAATCTGGCTGATTTAGATTTCCCCAAAAAAATCTTTTGGTTGAGTTGAAAAATACGAATTTCGGTGATTGGACAGTTTTGATGGCGTAACGGCATTTCCTCCTGGACAAAATTCACCGGCACCGACTGGCTAATATCCAGCAACCCAGCAGATGAGCTTCAAATGCTTCTGCAGACAAAGTCTCATTATCCCAAACGCTCCAAAAAAAAAAAAAAAAAAAATTTTGGAAAGCCGGAGGACCACGCTTTTAAGCGAGTCTTTCCATCAATTGTTGCGTGATTGCCTTACTTGTGCCGTAAGAGTGGTTCAGTGCCAGTGCCGCAGTCAGGCAATTTAACAATTTAACAATGTGATATTCGTCTACGGAATAAAATCCTTAGGTACATGTACCTCGACGAACCCAAGTAAAAGGTCACCTATGAAAAGATGATGCCTGGTTCACCGTTGACGACTCGTCAATCGACAACGCAGAAGAGGTGCATAATTCCGCCGGACCATAAAACCGACGCAGCTCGGGAAAAGTATCCGACGGGTCCCATTACATAATCCATCCACCAAATCCACAGAAAATTTGTCGACGAGCGCAGGGTGTCGGCGCGAGGGTTCGAGGCGGCAATTGTTAAGAGAGCTTTCCATTTCTCTTGTTAGTTGTACCGGACAGGATGAGAGTCAATTTTAACGAGATTTTCATCAGCGAAGCCTAATTTTGCTCCGTAGTTCTACAGTGCGCGGCATCACATCACGCCTCCGGATTTGGCAGTAAACAGCCAACAACATTGAAAATGTTTCTACATTTTTCCGTCACTAGTAGTTAAGTAGAAAACACATTTACAGCTGTTCCAGAAAACTTTGAGACAAACATCATTTTTTTTTGATCGGTGTCCAAAAATGGATTTGGCCAAATTTGGCTGTTTTGGCGCCAAACAACGCGCCTTTCTCGCTTCACTTCCGGCGGCGTCTGCCTCTCTCTTCCTCGTCATACGCGCAGCATGGCACCCAGGCCTAAGAATAAGGAGGTTAGCCGAGTTGGAGAGGATATCCGGGACATTGTTGGTAGCCTAGATCCTGATGGTGCGTCGCAGCATACTTAGCTGCACTATACTGACCCAGCAGAACCTTCGCAAGTCCGAACGCGATGGTTTGGCTACAAGCCCGCTCCCAGCAGCAATCGTAAGGATAAATACTCCCCCCTATCGTCCCCCAACAAAGCCCAAAGTGCTACGAAAGCTAAATCCACAAAAGCTAAGAAGAGAACGAAAACGGACGAAAACGATGCGATTGAAGATGGCTGCGATTCAGACTCCTCGATAGAGTTTATTCCCACCAAGCCTGACTCCAATAAGCGCAAGCTCTCTGCACCTGCCGATGTCACTGACGACGAGTTCGTGGAAATGTCTTTCTACGTCTACGTGGAAACACCGCTGCCCCCTTCTCTCAATGTCCGTAAATCCTCCACTAGGACTCCACCTACGCAGACGACGGAGCTTGGTCCCTACAAATTTCAATCAGCCATTGACTTCTCAGACTTTTTGCTCATCATTGCCACCGGATGCCATACAAAAATAAGTAACCTCCCTATCGCGTCCTTGAAGTGGAAATTTGATAGACCCGCGAATGCGGCAAAGAAAGGGCTCACCAACAAGACGGCATATGATGTGATGATCAAATCTTTGGTTGACCGGAAGAAAGACTACGTATTTTCTGTTTACATGCTGCCTCCGACGCTTGTAAAGAAGGAGCTGGTACGTTTTCCGAAAATCTGGCCTCGTGTTCTGATGCAGAATCTGCAGCCGTGGATAAAGGATGAAAACGATGCTTCTCCGCCTGATTTTGAGTACAATCCCAGCAACGCCGCATCGAGCGCTGTCAAATCCATTCGGGACCAGATCGTGCGTGATTTGAACTTTTTATTATTATAGCCGTGTCTAGATAATGCTCTCTACCAGGTTGCTATTGATACAGCCTCACATAACGCGGTTTAGTCCGTGTTTAATTCAACATAGATAGCTTTGAGAACAGAGTGTTTGGTAGGTTTCAGAATTCCAGAGCATGCATTTTGGCTGCCAAATCTCCGTAAAGTTTAACTCAGGATTCAGAGATGCGTGTCGAAATAAAGAAAATAGGCGGCCCTTCCCTGTGCGGCAATAGCACTTGCCGCCCTGCCTTGCTATCCATATTCTCGGTCGTTATATGGGCATTTCAAATGCTGTCCCAACAAAATTGAGGGACCTACTTCAATTCTGTTTGCAGAGACGTCTCAAATAGTAATCATGTAGGGCAATGTAGTAATTTCCATGGCTGATGATGTCTAGCCATCGATTAGCGAAGCATTTCGATTGAAATGGGTCGGCAGACTTGCCTTATTTTCGGCGACCTGCAGAACAACTCCGTACATACCAGTTTCTTACGGAACGCAGAGCTGTACATGACTTCCATGACTTTCAAAGTTCACCCATGAAAAATGGTTTGGCTTGGGCAGGTCTTAGCGATTCCAAGTCAATAAACGTTCCACGACTCTATGTACATGACCAGCCATCTAGCCGACGGCGAAGAACCAGAATCTGGGGGGGAAGATCGAAATTGAGATATGAATTTCCTAGTGCAACTCAGTCATACATTGAATAAACCTCAAAAGTATTGTTTTCCAAGCAGGCCTGGCCTATTTTGGATGTAAAATCAGACAGACAACAAAAGTTAATCCAACTTAATCTAACATTGGGATACTTTTTTTGAGCGGACCTATTTCAGAGTATTTAGATAGATTTATGGAGTCCAAACGATATATTTAGATTGCCGAACACATATTCAGCTCGATATTTTGCATAGAAATGATTGTGGAAAGAAAGAAACGCTGCGCGGCACTTACCCCTCGCGCCGCGGCAAAAACACAGCCACTGATGCGCATCAAACACCACATTTTCACCCTTTTTTTGACGACTTTCAACCCACTGACTCCAATTCTCACCAAATTTGAGTATGGAACTCACACAAAGAGTGTTTTTGTTACTCTCTGGGTTACATTTTTGTCGACTGGCTGAATGAAATAGATCCAGTCTGAGGCGCGGCTCAGTCTCGCTAATTTCAACTCGTACGCACCTAATACCTTGTTCCCCCTGTTTCTATATATTCAGACCTGATCTATTTTGTTCTTATCAGGTTAACTCTGGACAATGTAACTCAGATACAGAAGATTTCCTTTTCAACCACACATGTTGAATGTCAGAATTTGTGTCAACCCAGTTAATATCGTGCCTCACGGGAGTATGGTTTGAGGATTTCAATGAATATAATTTCGCCGCCCAATCTCCGGCCTGTAGGTGGCCGAGGATGAGTTCATTGTCACCTTGAAGGCAGAGTTGAACCTAGAAACATTCGGGCATCCATGACCTTTGATTAAAGTCTGCGAGGGAGTTTTATCGTTTTTACAAATGTATATTCGTGAAAATAATTCCATCAAGGCAGGCGTATGCATTTTTGGATGAGAAATCGGCTGCATAAAATGGTTTAATCCAAGTTTAATCAAACATTGGGATAGTTTTGAGCATACCTATTGGAGAGTATTTGTGTGGATTTCTAGCTTCTGCATGATGTATTTAGCTTGCTAAATCTCTGCACAGCTCAACTTGGGAATCAGAAATGCGTGTGGAAGGAGGAAAAGGCGGCGCGGCACTTGCTCCTCACTGCGCGGCAATAACACAGCCACCGCCGCCTCAGTGCCGCGGCAATGCGCGGCAATGCGCGTCACCGCGCCGCAGTCACGGCATTTCCACCCAGCCCCCTCACCACTGTTCAGTATTACAACAGAGGTTCTGTGTTTCAAGTGCCCCGTGGACATTTTGGGAAATCTGAGGATATGCGCACCTGCGTATTCCTTGTGCGAAGGGAATGAGCCCTTAAATAGAGCAATTGACTATGAACCGAGCACGCAGGAGCTGTTCTTCCAACAAATGGTCACATGGTGTGTTGTTGGATCAACTTTCTTTTGTAGGAAAGAGCTTTGGGTCCGATATTCCAATTTCAAGGGGGCAGTCCGCCGCGCTTATATTATGCGAACAAATCAAGCCTATAAGCGAGTCAAACAGTAAAAAATTGAGGGCAGAACAGGTGTTCTGGTGGAAAATCCTCAGAAAAGGTGGCAAAAACCTGATGTGATCGCTCAAGCAGCAGTTTTCAAAGTAAGATGAGAACTCTGAGGAGGCCATCTGCTGCGTATTTTGAATGCGCATCGTTTGAGCCTATGGACAAGGCAAATGGATGAGAATGGAAGCCGCAGCGACTGTCCTAGTCGCAGGGATCAAAAAATGCCCGAAAAGGAAGAAAAAAACCGTCCGTGCCTGTTGTACTGCAAAGAGCTGTAATGCTTGCACCAGCCTGACATCAGTCATCCCTTGTATTGCCGTAAGTCCTCGTTCGTCTGTTATGACATCCAATAGCCTTAGCCAAGGTCTCGCGCATGATGCTGAACATGCGGCCTGCCTGCGAATCGCTATCATCCCTGGATTCGTTGTCAACGTCGGAAATCGGCGTTTCTGATGACCCAATTGACCCGGAAAAGGTCACATACCTAACTTAGGCTAACTTGAGGCTTGAAAGTTCACACGAAGTTGTTCCAAGAGGAAGGTGATAAGAACTCAGACCTTTTTCCAACGATAACTAAGCCCAATCCAAAACTTGAAGGATAATATTTGTGCAACACAAGTTGTAAGTTATGCAGATTCCTGAAGTCAACCAATGGAGGTTTGAAAGTATTTTAGTACTGTGAACATAGCTAGTCAACTGTGATACATCAGGAGTGGGTGGAGAGCATACATGAACTATATTTCAAGCCCCTGTTGATTCAATTACATTGAATTTCAGCCATCTCAACCCTCCTCATTGTTCAGGGTTCGGGTCGGGAAAATGCATTGAGATCAGTGGGATTTACTAGTTGAATGTCCTGAATGTCCATATTCTATGTCGAGGTATGTTTTGATAGACGATTGAGAGTTGATCCCAACCGGACCCGTGGAAATGGCATTGACTTGAACATGTGAACTTTGAAACATTGTGAGATGAGTTGGGCTGCAAGTGAGCGACCATCACTGCTGTTTATGGTTCCCTTCAGACGACTGATTTGTCTCCTGGCCAGTTCCTTGGAGATTGGGATGTCCTTTATCCCTTGGCTTTCAGTGATTTACATGAGGTTCTACCGAGATGTTTTAAGACACAGTACAGGAGGGCATCAATAGAGAGTTTGCGCAAAGCCATTCGAGCCATTCAATGGCTTTCAATTTTTCTCAAAGTGGGGAAAATGTCTGGGGACTTTATCGAAATTTGGCATTCTTGGCAGTCATTAGCCATCAAATGGCTGTTGCGCCTCTACTTTGAGTAATCTAACAATGTTGTCCCCTCTCGCCGCCCTGGGACGTTGGGATCACATCCTGAAACCAGTTAGTAGTGTCAACGGGGTCATAAGACACCCATAATATAGGTCTCCTTGGTGTCTAAGTGCCCTATGAGGGGCGGAGGGTGCTTGTTGTTAGTCGGACGATAGCCTTATAGCAGAGATCAAAACAAGTTAGATCAAAGTTAGATTCAGTATGCGTGAGAAAACTTAAGTAACTTGGTGGCACGTTGTGCTGAAGGGGCAAGTAAAGTGAAAGTTAGTTCACACAAGTTACTTTCTACACACTCGGTGTTGAGGACTGTGTCCCTCGTGCACATAGAGCGCGAACTATTTCCCGGTGTTATCCTGTTACACATATGTTCGAACACCCCGGTTGACACGATATACCGCCAACGGCCCACCAGTATGTTCGCCATGATGACGGGCGCAGGATTGCAGGTGCCCGACGCGGATCTTACCTTTAGCCGCCTGGCTATGGTAAACCACAATTTCGTGGATCTCGGCGACAGCGAGTCCGTAAGGGAGATGTGAGAGTTAATCTCTTGCGCTCACGAGATCGGTTCTAATGTGGTGTCTCATCATTCGAGGGGAAAGGACGAATGTGGGAAAGGAAGTACCTGTCCGTCTGTCGTGAGGAGGACGTCAGACAACTCTGGTTTCACACTCTTCTTCCATAAGCGTGTTTGGGGATCGGATGGGGGAACCAAGTGGGAACTCGAAGGGGCCGTGCGTGGAGTCTTAGAGTTAAAGAGCGTGAGTGGCGGCCAGGCGCCAACGACTTCTTCGTCGCACCTTTCGACGTGAGTACGCTTTTCAAAATGCAGGCCATTGGAATGGACATCTATTGCTCCAGGTCACGCTTTTCAGTATGCGGGCCATTGGAATTGGTGATGAGCATTCGTCCCGCCAAATTTCAACTCCGACGTGTTTTCCCACGCCTCATCAGAGCAGAAATCCACGGTCGCGAATCGTGCCTATGGCCTTAGGTCTTAGGGCCAACACTGATTAAAGCATGCGCTTCAAAATGAATGGAAAAATTACAGCTTGTGGAAAACGCAAAAATGTGTCTGGCGGAAGCGAGGGAAACGTTCGCAGTGACCCTGGCTATCCAGATGGGCGGGGTGCGCCTCAGATAATGTCTCCGGGACTGCTGTGGAATTCAAACAGTCGCGTTTTAACTGCAAGGTCATTGAAGCACGTGTTTCAAAATGAATGCCGCAATAATGGCTTAAATACAAGGTCATTGAAGCACGCGTTTCAAAATGAATGCTCTGAGCGACCTTGCGAGCTTGCGGCGGTTTTGGTGTAGCTTGCGGCCTTGTTTGGCCTTGTACAAGGTCACAAGGTATTTGTCAAAAGTCTGATGGGGTGACAGGATCCGAGGGTGAATCTGGGAAGTCGACAGTCAAATGCGCAAAGGCATGAAAGCCAAAAGCATCGAAACTTACCTGTGTTTTTGATCCCGCCTGGAGCTGAACGCGGTCACGTTGTTTTGATCTCACTGCGTACTGTTCTTGGGAACGACCAATTTCAACTACATAATTTAACTGGTAAAAGTGCACCACTTTCACCTGATGTTTGTGTACCAAGACTGGGAAGATGGTATTGCCCAACAACTCAAATTACTTGCGGCGGTACTAACACAGTTGCCCTTTTTCTCACCCTTTCTTGCCCATTTTCTCTGATTTATTCAGAAACTTGAGACGTACTATTTTAATACTTACAAAATCTTATTTCTGGGTTTTTCTGAGCTGGTGAGATAGACTGCCAATTCGCGCCACCATCCTCTGTTGCCATCAATGGTGGCGCCAAACAGGACCATATCATCAGAACGCGTCTTCTTCTTGCTCTCATACACGGTTCCGATGGGTCCAAAATGCAAGCCCACGCTTGCTGAGCAGCTGGAGGAACTGCGAGCTCAAGTCCAAAGACAAGATGCCGAACTGAAGAAAAAGAACCAGGAGCTCGGTACGTCTCGAGGAATCGCGCTCAAGAATGCGTTCCATGCAATCGGAATCTGTCGAGTCTTGACACTTTGCCGGCACAGCGGAAGTTCGCGCAAAGCAACCCTCCAAGAAAAAGCTTATTCCTCGTCCCCAAGGTCAAGCTGGCCGTTCAAAAAACGGCTACAATTTACAGGCAGAGATGCGACTCAGCGGCGATTCAGGGTGTTTCCAACGGTTATCCGTGAGTGGGCTCGGATATGCACAGTTTTACGCTCAAGATGTCCGATACATCATTGCAGCGTCTTGTCAGGTCATATACGAATGAATACCTACCTACTGGTAAAACCATTAGCCAACAAGAAAAGCCCAAATTGGAGAAAACGATTAAACTGGTATGACGAGCTGTTTCCTAGTGCACCAGCTGTTGATTTTCGACTCAGATTCAACATAAACTCAAATATTTTCAAAGATTCCAGGGTGCTTGGCCCATCAAGGTGCTAATCAAGCAGTATCTCCAGAACTGCCAAGACAAGCGCAGACGTGATATTCGCCTTGAACGGGAAGCCGAGTCGAATGACTCAGATGACTGGACTCGCTCATCAGGCACCATTTCGAACACTGCCCACCCCAAGGCTCGTGCTGGAGAGGACCTTGACGATGATTACGGTGAATGGGTTGGGGGCGATGAGGATGAGGGAGACAATGCTGATGAGGAGAATGGTGGTTTCGATGACCACGACGCTGCATTCGACGAGGTATACCTCGATGATCCACTTTGCGACAACGAGTATCAGAACAGCTCTTTCTCCCAAATGCACCTGGATGATGCTGACTGGGGGGATTTGGTTGATAACCCGGATGGTACGAAGGCGCATTCGCATTCTAGCAACAAGGTTTGTTCCTCTTTTATCTGCATCACTCCGAGACCCAGTTGTTTAACTTGCTATACACTAGGAAAACCACGAACCCGAAGAGACTTTTGAGCATAAACCGAAAATCGTAGGCGGATTCAATCATTTTCTGACCATGAAAAGTATCCATGCTGTTTTTAGGAGAAGCGAGGGAAGAAACAACCGAGAAATGTAGTCGTAGGATCAATGGTGCGTTATTTGGCGCGCACATCCTTCCCAAATTTCACCTCTGTGTCCAGCCACCATCCCCAGCAGCAAAACGAAAGGCCCCACTATTCACAGATGACCCAGAGCAGCCGATTAAAAAGGTTTGTCGATGCGTCTTGCATTGCGAACGTGGCTACTAATGGCGAGTCAGCGAAAAATCATGACTGCAAATCCACCCACTGCATCAAAACCCACAGCACCCAAGCGAAAAGTCTTGGAAGCTCCGGTATTCTCCCCGAGCTCCACCAAAAAAGTAGGTTGTTCATCTGTCAGCCCAAAAACAGGCCTGACGCGCTTTCCAGTCTGAATCCAAGCCCACCTCTCGTCATATTCACCGAAAATCTACTGCTCCCGACGACTTGCCCGGCATTTGTCCAGAGAATTATTGCAAAGATTCCCTTCCCTCTAAGCCAAGTCAAACCCTAGTCTTTCTATTTGCTGAACAACGAGATCTACTAGCCAAGGACAGCAAAAACACTGCCGGATACCGTACAGTGACGAGCCAAATCTGCGAGCACATCAAACGCGAAAATCTGTCCACACTGGCTCAAGTACGCGGTTGGCCGACCTCAGTTGACTTTGATGGCATCCCCGAACGTGTCCTTGCAATGCAGAACGATATTCTTGGTCTAGCCCGTGACAGCGATGAGCTCGGTGGGAATCCGATCTGGTTGGCATTCTTGAAGTACATCAAGTATCATGTCTACTCGTTTTCAGCACACCCCGACTCCTTTCCCGACGCCATGCAAAGATCAAATCTTTGCAGATAGTAAGTGCTCGTCTCCTGTGAATGGTTAGGGTTAGGGTTAGGGTTAGGGTTAGGGTTAGGGTTAGGTGACCCGAGAATAACAGGTCTAGAGGTATCCAATTGTTCTCCAGCACCAGCCCATCCAGATTTTGCGGAATCTTGCCCAAACCGCGTTTTGAGAGCACCATGCATACTATCTGAGACCCCCTACCTGGCCACCCTGCCTAGTTGGCCATTGGGAGTCTAGCATGCCAACACTTTTTTGTTCACTCCCAGGGATAATGGGGGATGGGAGTACGATCTATAACGAAGGTCTGAACCGAATTTGGAGCCGGAGTGATGAGTTGATCGAAAGTTACGACATCTCGGATCAAGACCCGCAACGTGTGAACATCAATTTCTTACGCGACGCGGCTTGGCTTTCTCGTCTCGGCTGGCTCTCCGCCAATTCTTGGCCGTTCCGGAACTTCGTGGGCTCGTTCTGCTCCCCAGATTCGGGGGATTCACCTGTCACCATACCACCACTGAGGAGTTAAAATCCTCCCCGCTATGCTCCCATGAATGCGCCGCTGCTTTTTCGAGTCGCTCCCCCTAGCCGACGTTGTATCAGACGACACCGTGGGCCTACGACTCTGGAATTGCCCACGAGGCTTTTTGGGGTGTAATGGCTAAATGCCGGAGGTATGTTGGAATTTTATCTGCCCAACTCCCTTCTCATTGTAGTGCTTTACCACCACCGACGCAATTTTGGTGTTGCCAACACTAGGAATTTTTTGGGGAGCTGTGAAGACATTGCTACGGAGTTAGGTATCTAAATATGTCGTAGACCTTCCTTTTAAGCTATTTGAGTCTTAATTTGGGTCACAATATGGATCTGTCTTCCAGTAGACGTGCCATTGCTCCAGGGACCTTGTTTCGGGACTTTCCCCCATCTGAGAAGCAGTCATTTACACACCTCATATGGGTTACACGTTGAGTATTATATGTTCAAATGGTCACTATATGCCCTAGATACCATTTCCGATGGATCCGGGCGTCGTATTCAAGCCTTGCGACTTGATTTGGCTGGGTGGCCAACTAGCCTGTTATTTGGCCATGTTGAACTGCCGGCCGAAATAAATTCACTGTAACTGCAAATCTTCAGATATTTGGGTGTGAGTAGTCTTGAACTCTTCGTAGGATCCTTGCCCTCATTCTGACGCAGTTGGGCGCACGTAGGGTCAGCAGACAGAGTGAGATTCAGGGATGAATGCTTAGGTGGCCAAGTAAGGGGTCTCAAATAGTAAACCCTTTAATCCAAGGAGAAAGGTGTAAATTGACAGCCAATATCCAACAGTCAAGAAGGCCAGAAGATTCCGAGCGGGGTGCTTGGCGGAAAAGGAACGGGGAGGTGTGCTTCAATTAGTCACCACCAATTTGTGACAACGGATATTGGT